>JANITW010000005.1:66480465-66493989 GCA_027564335.1 Erythroxylum williamsii | reverse complement strand
ATCTATGTCTCTACCCAACTCTTACCCTATTAAGTCCAGATGCTTCAATGGCATAATCTGCAATTGAAGGTGATTTTTGGGTGTGATATCCTAGTGATTGCGATACCATTTTCTCTCTTTCAAATCTTCATGTTCTTTATTTTTTCTTCTTTTGATTGTCGTCTATTTGGTCCGTTGATTTCCCTCTTTTGATTCTTTAGTTCTTAATTTACATGCCTCGACTGGTGCTGTGATTTACTTTGGTAAGTCATTTTCCCTATCGTTTTATGCTCGATTGTGACGTTTCTCTTTCTCATTTATTGCTTGTTTTGCGTTTGACTCAAATTCCATATTCTATTAATTGAGTACAATTGACTCACTTAGTCCATATTCATCTTCTGTGTAGTTTCTTCACTAACATGCATGATTTCCTTGTTTCCTTGTATGATCTTAAGGAAGATCGCAGGACTATTATTTTTCTGATTTTTTAATCTCCTACCATTCCTTTACCTATATATTTTTACATTAGTAGTATTGAACCCATTTTCAACATCCATACATCTTGAGTGTGAGATTTATTTTATATCTTCAAAGCCATCCATTGTGTCCTCCAGATTGTGAGGATTATATTGTCTATTATACATTCTCATAAAAATAAGATGTCGTCTCCAGATTTCTGTTGTGAAAAGCATAGGATGGAAGTGCTTTCTTGTATCTAGGTTAATTTGGAGTAGGAGTTTGTTTTAGTTGTTTAGCCGCAAGAAGGAGTGTTGAGGGATTTTATGCTTGACCTGTACCATTTTTGCAATTTGAATTCTTGTCACTATAGTGTGAGCGTGTTGTAGTAGCAAGATGCTACCTTAAATTTCTTGGATATGTCTTTGAGCCAAATAATTGTGTCTGGTTTAGTTTGGTCAGTTAGGTAGGAGGGGAAGAAAGTTTGTTAACCCTCTTAAATGGACCCACTATTGGTTGTCCCATATGACTGCAGTTACCTAAGAGTTGAAAGGGCAAATATATGGAAGAAGTTTATAATTAGGAAGATGGAAGAGGGGAGTCCAGTTGTTAAACCAAAAACTGGTTCTCTCCATTCCTAGTTAGTTGTTTTTATCTCTGTCCTTATTGGCTTTCTAAGGTTTAGGATGAGTCTGGTGATATAAGAAGAGTTTGACAAGGGTATTATTGTCTAAAAGTTGGAAGTTTTGATATATTCTTTATGCATCAATTTTTCCCATTGTCCCTTGTTGTTAATCAAACTCCATATTCTTTTGGCTAGTAGAGTTCTATTGAAGACTTTAATAATATTAATTCCTAGCCCTCTTTATTTTTTGAAAGACAAACGTTCTTCTAATTGACCATAGGCATCTCCTTACTAATACCCTCTCCATTCTATAAGAAGTTTCGAAAAATCCTTTTAATCTCTTTGATAATTTTAATTGGAGTCATGACATGCGAGCTCCAGTATATATGTAACATCCCATTACCTAGGAGGTTAGAATAGTAAATATGAGTGATTAATGAGAGCTTAGAAATACAGTTTTCATGTTCATGCATAATATGACATACAAATACACGTGAACAGTGAAAGTTTTGCACATGAAAATAATTGTGCATGCATTCATGAATGATTCCGGGTATAATTAGATTGAGTTGAAATTTTTGAAATTTTTGAAAACTTTGAATTTTATTTATATTGGAAATTTTATTGATTAGTGGAATTGTTGTAATTTTCAAATTTTGGTGAATTTATGAATAATTTCAGAAATTATAAATTTTAGAGAAAATAGGAAAAAGGAACAAAAAAAATTGTTGGAGATAATTGGATTGTAAAGATGAGAGTTGAAGAAATTAGTTCAAAAGGAATTTGGTTAGAGCCTAGATATTAGTAAAGAGACAAGTATCACTAACTTAGTTGAGTGGCTTTGGTAAATTGTTAGAAGTAAGTTATAGTTATCTGAGAGTTGAAAAAGGGGCTTTTGGGCTCATTAAGGGTAGAAATAGAAGAAAGAAATGTAGTCTTGATTTTTAAGAAGGGCGAAACATGAATTGAGAGAGAGAAAGAGAAGTTAAGAAAGAAAAAAAGAGAATTTCGGTGGTTGAGAGAAAAGAAAAGAGTTGAGCTAGGGTTTCAACACTTCTTAGTCTTGAGAGAGATTTTGAAGTGGGTCAAGAAGAGAAAAAGGAAGAGGGAGAGAAGAGCTTCAAATTGAGCCAAAGATCTCTTCATTTGGTGAAGAATCAAGTTAAGATCATTTGGATCTTGTGGAATTTTTGGAAGAGTTTTAGACCATGAAGTTAGGAAATACATGGGTTTAAGTATTCTAGAACCAATTTTAGTGATTGGGTGTTGTGGAATTTTTCTATTTGAAAACCCTATTGAGTTGAGGTTTGAGAGTTGAATGAATTCAAATTGGTAACTGAATGGTTATATTCAGGATTTTCCAAATTTGCACAATGCAAAATTTTAAGTCTTCCTTAGGGGTAAATTTCATGTTCTAATTTCAGGGAAAAATCTGGTTTAATCTAGGCTAAATTAGACAAAGTTTTCTTCGGAAAGTTGTAGCTTATCTTTCTAGCTTTTCAACGGTATATAATATGAAATTTTAGGACATCGAAATCAAAAGTTATGGTCTTTAAGAGTGGAGAAGCTCAGGAGTGTAATCTGCTTCGTCTTAAGTTGACTCTATTTCCTCTTAAGAGTCGCTTCGTCTTAGGTTGACTCTACTTCGTCTTAAGAGTCGCTTCAGCTTAAGTTGACCCTGCTTCTTAAGAGACGCTTCATTTTAAGTTGACTTTGCTTCGTCTTAAGAGTTGCTTCGTCTTAAGTTGACTCTGCTTCGTCTTAAGAGTTGCTTCGTCTTAAGTTAACTCTACTTTGTCTTGAGTTGACCATGTGTGTCTTCTTAGGTTGACTTTTTGCTTCATCTTATATTGATTAAAACTTCTTCTAGTCTAATTTTTACCTATTATATAATATAATTTGTCTTTGATATCTTCATAAAAGTTGTATATCTCGAACTCTTCTTCAAAATAATCTAAAGAACACCTTGATCCAATACCTATAGTGAAAGTTATGCTAGTTGCCCCAAAATAGGTTCAATATGATTGAGGACAGAACCTTGTTTGATTCTTTCAGCCATAACTTTGTCATCCGATCTCTAAATGGAGTGATTCTTAGACCAATAGATTCCTAACACATATTTATATCTCTCCATGAAAATTCGTAGCATTTTTAATTGATTTGAAAAAGTTTGAATGAAGGAAAGTAAGGAAATTTGTTGGAATAATATGAACTGATATGATTTCACTGAACATGCTCGGTATTTCTGTCATTTCTTGATCTATAGACATCCAAGTGAGATGATCTCTGATTTGGAATAAACTAGAGACATAGGTCTACAAATCATATGAAGAAGTGGAACTGTGACTCAGTCTCTAAGATGGTTAATTTCTGGATGTAATTTGTGTATAGTACACTGTTTTTTAATAAGAGCAGTCCAAAAATTATTAAGGCATATCTTCCAAATTATTGAACCAAATTGAGTGATTTTTATGTTAATAGAAACATAATACATAGAGGAACACTTTTCTAGAAGAT
Organism: Erythroxylum williamsii; assembly: GCA_027564335.1. Taxonomy (NCBI): domain Eukaryota; kingdom Viridiplantae; phylum Streptophyta; class Magnoliopsida; order Malpighiales; family Erythroxylaceae; genus Erythroxylum; species Erythroxylum williamsii. The sequence continues at coordinate 66,490,412 of JANITW010000005.1, read as the reverse complement.
TATATGACCAAATTACATCAGTTTTGCTTTCTAATAGATTGTGAACAGTAGACCTAAAAGTGTAACTTGGAAAAAAAACTGAAGCGAGTCAATGAGAAAGGAATAGATATTTTAATGATTTTAGTGAGGCATAAACTTAGGTATAGTTATACTTAGATGAGTTTTGATGTGAGAATGACTTTGTGATGAAATTGACAGATAAATACTCGGAATTGTCATTAACATGCATTGTACATAGTCCATATACACACGTATGTATAAATGAATGCTTTTAATTATGCAAAGTTATTAATGTGAGTGCAATGTGCGTATTGCATAATTGTCATGTGCAGGATAAATATTCACATTCAGACGTTTCCATAATTTGGAAGCAAATGCTAAACTGAAGCGTACTATGAGTAGACCGAGATGGTCTCATTTTATTGTTTGTTCTATTTTGAATTTTGTATTGATTAACTATTGAAGTGCTACTTGTATTTGAATGAGATGAAATGAGTGTACATAAGATAATTGTTAAATTTTGTACCCTAATCCGATGACAAATGTGTTTTGAATGTGCATTTGCATGTAAATGAAAAGTGATACTCAACTCTAATGTTGAATGCCAGACTACGATCCGATGATATGTGAATGTGAGTGAATGTGGATCATGCAAATGTGACTGATGCATTTTATTTCATGAATTCATGAAACATAATGGTTGTTGTGACCAAAGTAGCCACCGATTAAAGCTTAAAGCTCAACGAGTGAAAATAAGTTTCGAGCTCAAAAGTGAATCAGAGCCTCGGGCTCAACGTTTAATGAGCCTTGTATCCTCCAAGCGGATAAGGGATAGTTATCAATGAGCCCTATATGGGACAGTTTAGGCACTTAGTCACAACAAAGTAACAAATGAAAAGTGGGTTTTATGTGCACTGCATATGCATAATATGAATGATTATATCTATTGAATGTGAAGTGTGAAACATTGTGAATGTGATTATGTGTTATGTGACTGGGTAAGCCATCGATGATGCTCACTCATTGAGTTAGCAAAACTCACCCAAAATTTGCAAATTTTTTTCAGGACTCAAAAGAATACCCCGTTAGGCAAACGGGAGTATAATTACTACAAGGGAGAGATATAGGTTGGGATCAGTACATGCCTGCGTTAGTGTTATCCTATTCTTATATAAATTTATGTTCCTCAATTTTTGTAAATTAGTGTTTTGTATTTGTAATGGGCCCAATTGGCCATTGAAATTCTATTGATTGTAATGTGGTGAAGAAGTTTATGAATGAAATTAGGCCCTATGTGATGATTGACTTTCGCATATGTTGATGTTTCAAAAAGAAATTATACCAAGTTTTGACTGATTGAGCGTTCTAGCACGCCACTCTCGCGGGACATGAACTCGAATATCCCTCAGGATGTCGGGCACGTGTCTCTAGGGAATGGAGTGTTACACTAGAATTCACCCAATATCATCTATGATACAATTGATTCAACACCTTTAAACCTTAAGATTCGTATTATAAAGAAAAGAGAGAAATACTAACCTTGATCTATGTTCAATATGTGTAATCCTTTTCTAATCACAAATACCTTCTCTACGCAAAAGCTTTATTTACTCTCTCCTTCTTACTTTCTTTGTTCTTTTCAATGGTGCAAGAATTTATATTTCTTTGATATTTGTTAATGTTACTTGAATGAAGAGAGAGGGAAAGGTTTTATTAATTAACCATAATGATTCTAATTTTCTTTACAAGCCCAATACCTATTATTTTGGGCCCACTTCATATTAGAATCAAATAAAGTAATACGAGTCACACTTTATGATTATTAAATTAATCTAACAAAATAACCTTATATAGAAACACATTTTTGGTGAATTTCAAAATCTTAAAGGATTTTAGGACCTATTAGAATCATATTTAAATTAGATTGAGTTTTTTAATGGCAAGTTATATAAGACTATACTAGTAAAAGTTTACATTTAACTATACTTGTGTAAACCTAGTGTATATGTCTTGGCTCTTGAAGATACACCTAATTGGTTGAACCATGTTTTTTTTGGTTGTTCGTTTGTTTGTTTATTATCTATTTTTATTAGATACACCTTTTTTTTAACAAGTGGTATCAAAGCATAGTTAAGGGAACAATGACTTCAATTGTAAGATTTGAAGTGGAGAAGTTTAAAAGAATTAAAATATTCAAAGCATGGAAACAAAAGTGAAGGATTTATTAACACAATAAGGTAGGTTGAATATACTAGGAGAATAAGTCAGAAGACATAGATGAACTCGACTAGGAGGAGTTATAGGTGTGAGTAGTTAGAACCATTCAACTATATCTAACAAATGAGGTCTTATACCACGTCATAGATATTGCATCACTAGTGAAGATATAAAAGAATTTGGAGAGTCAATACATGTCAAAGTCTCCTATAAAAAAGTTGTATTTGAAGTAAAGATTATATAGGTTGAAGATGTATAAAGAGATAGTTGGTATATCGGACCACAACGCTATTGGATCACAACCAATAAAAACTCAATAATGATGAAAGCTCCCAAGTTAAAGGGTTGCATATAAGGGAAAATTAGGGTCATAAAAGGAAACAGAGTAAAGATGAAAAGTTTAAATGTAGATATAATCCTATAGGTAAAATAGCTATTTGGTCCTTTCCCAAAAAAAACTTTAGGGTGTTATAAGTGGGAACAAATTAAACATATCAACAGGGACTATCCAAATAAGAAGGCTTAGAGTAAAGGACAAAAAATGATGATCGATCAAGGTCCATTAATAATTTCTAGGTACATGTTACGCACATAACATAATAATGATGGAGACAATATTTAGATGGTAAAAGGTATGATGATTGTGATGAAAGAGCCAATATTGAAACAAATGTCTACAAACTAATAAGGAGTATAATTGTAGGTGGAGAAGTTGCAGCTAATAAAATTAAAGGAAGAAAGTACTATAATATAGCATATATGGCTAGATCATCTCAGTGAATGATGTATATAATAGGAAATTATTAAAAGGTGTCAAACATTTTAAAGGAAGAAAGTACTATAATATAGCATATGTGGCTAGATCATCTCAGTGAATGATGTATAAGGGAACTTTATAATAGGAAATTATTGAAAATTGTCAAACATTAGAAGGTAGAATTTTGTAGGTTTTGTAAGCTTAGTAAAAAGTCTATGATAAACTTTAAGGGTCTAATTTTTAGAGGTGGTATATGTTAAGACAAACATATGAATATGACATATCATTATTAATATAAAGTAGTAATGGCTCAAAGGTAGTACAACTAGAATTAAAACAACATGAAATATATGCTAAAGTAGTTAGAAATTTCATGGGTTTCAAATCCAACAAATATAATCCTACTATAATCATAAATAAATTGTATATAGTGATGAGCAAAGATAAATCTATAGGGACTAGTGAAGCTTATCTCCTTTGTGAAGTTAACAAAACAAAATAAAGGAATGGGGGCTTTAAGACAATATTGAAATTGATTAAAATAAATAATAGAAAAGTAAATCAAGAATGTATAATTCAAATAACAACAAACATCTAGACCAAGGTATAATTTCAGTATTAATTCTTTAAATTGACTATTAATTTAAAGATAAACCTTCTATTCTTTAGTAAACTAGTTATGATTGTTAACAAACTTTAACAATTTATCTCTCTCTACTTTCTCGTTAACCAAAACAAGCTTTTTGATTAATTATCCTATTAACAAATTACCTTAAACAAGCTTTTAAGATTTAGTCTTTTGACAACATTAAAAACTAGAGAGACTGCCAATTCTAGCCAACAAATACACAAGATTAATTTTTTTAAACTAGATTACATATTCATATAACATGAATATAATATCTTATATTGAATCATATTATTTCACCACTAAGCAATAAAACAATAATGAATTAAATCATTCTAATTAGCAATATATTATTTTGATAATTGAATAATATTTTTTGTATCAACCAAACAAAATAATAATTTAATAATCTCAGAAGATATAAATTCTAAATTAAAAATTAAAAAAGAATAATTAGATCTTACAGTTATTGAAGAATCAAACTTCATTTAACCTTCAATTAGAGAAAGAGACTTTAGTGGCATATGGTTCTCAAAGAAAATTTAAAAGAAAAATAAAGAACTATCCCAAGAATGTAGAAAAAAAACTAAGATAAACTAAGATGAGAGAGAAATGGAGGATGCCTTTTGCCCCTCTTTCTTATAAATAATCACAAAACATATATAATCTTCTCTTTAAAAAAGGGGGATAAAATCTAAGATCAAGACTAAATCTAAAGAATCCCACTTTCATTTTGATTATCTACCAAAATAAGTCCTTTATATTCAAAATTACAAAATAGAGCAAAAATAAGGTAGAAAATAACTATGGTTCGCTGACTCTAAAAGAACCTCATCCATTTGATCACATTAAATTCTATAGGTATCATATAGACTATTAGTGTGGCCCGTATGGGCATGCATTGTTCTCAAACCTCTTTTAAAACTTTTCCTCTACATGATTTCATTCTTTTTCAAATTTTGAAATCATGGTTCCTTCTTTGCTAGATTTCTCCTTTTATGCACGTTTTAATCCAAATATCTAATATACTCCTTAAAAAATAAAATATGTAAGTATAATTCATTAATGCAAGCATTTTATCAACTGAAACATTGGGGAATAAGATCAAAAATATGTACTTTATGTATGCTAACAAATCCTCCCACATTTAGACAATGTTTATCCTCAAGCATACAATAGTTCAGACTTATCAAACTCCATCCTTATCCTTCTCTTTTCCTTCTCAAGTCAGCGTTTCATAACTTAAATCACCATGTCTCACTAATCTAAATCAGAACACAACAAGAAACAAACATTTCATAATACAAGTTCTCACAAACTACACAAATAAACAATCTTTTCAAAATCAAATGTAAGAGAAATCAATACCATCTTATTGGTTTCACTCTATGAACTCAAATTGTCTAAGGTATTAATGATCTCTCATGATAACATAGAGAAACTCTTATCATAAGCTTGCTTATATATCACATCTCTACTATTGAAATGAAATAAATGAAAAAAAATCCAAAGGTCTTTAAAAGAGTTGTCATGGAGCATATGCAAGGTAAAAAAAATGGAAAATTTTAGATTTATCAAATTGAAAGAAATATAAAAACTCATTCACATGAGTTTTGACTTAAAATGATACACAGTTCTCTTAATTCAAGTCACTTAATTATGACCAACTCTTCTTCTTTGTATTTTTCCTGTCTCTCTCTCTCTCTCTTTTAATTAAGGAAGAGATTTGTTGTCACTCCTTATATTTCCTTTTCGTTACATTTAAATATATATATAATATCAATGGTATGAATATTATTCCGTACCGGTCAAAAAACAGAACAATATTCATGTTTTTGATACCGGTCGGTACCGTGAGTTTTCATACGATGATACCGTCCGGTATGTAACTTTAAAAAAGGGTAAGGAATATTTTGCAAATTTTTAAAATTTTAACCTAGAAACCCCTACGTACCTCACTTACCTGAAGAACTCTACTTCTTTTCATTTTTTTACTCTCTTTCACCGACTCTCACTTAACTCACCTCTCCATCTCCGACGATGTTGCTCTTTCTTTGGTGACTATCATCTTCCTCCTCGATCCATGCCGATATTAGACCATTTTCCCTCCTCAACTCCTCTACGTGAAGTCCCGAACATGCCACCTTCTTCAACTCTCATCCATGAGGACCACCGCACCACGCCGTCACCACCACTAAATGTTTGATGGAGGAGAATGCTACTGCTTGCTCCAGATCTAAACCCAAGCTATTACATAACCCAAAAAACTGAAGCTGTGAATTGGTTTTTGGGTGTATATTTTTTAGTTTTCGATTTTTTCTTGCTTAATTGCATTTTTATTGTGAATCGGTTGGAACTTGGATGTTGAAAGTTAGAATTAAATTTTGTAATTTAGTTGAAACTTGGATTTGTGAATCAACTGGAACTTGGATTTGTGATTTGTGTGGGTTGGATTGGATATTAGAGTAGAATGATTCATGGTTTTATTTCGTTGATTTCTGGTTTGGTTTTGTGGATTGGTTTAACCGATTAAGAGAAATTTATGTTAAGTCTTTTGATGAATGAAATGCACGGCCTGATGTGAATATGTCATGATGTTGATGATGTGAATTGATTCAACTAAAAGTTTATAAGTTGAAATAACTTAAATTAAATTTTAAAACCGACAATGTTAAAGTTGCAAACTTGCAAAGACTTAAATAATTAATTGACACATTCTTAAAATTTGTGAAATGGTATTCCATTTTTAGTATTTGGATATTGACTTTAGGCAAATAATTAATTGAGTACAAAATTATGCTATTGTAAATTAATAATAATTCGGTTGTAGTTAATGATAGTATTTGGGTATTAGCTTTGGGTAAATAATTAATTGAGTATAAAATATGTTGAATTATTTAGTAATATATATGTGTGGGTTATCATAAATATTTATAATAGATAATATGTGAAAGTAGTGATGTAAATGTGTCCAAAAGGATTTTTTTTTCAAATTGTGAACATATTGTAGGCTCCAACCAGTTATAGTTAGACTTATTAATGTCAATTAACTTATATATTTAAGAACCAAATATAGAATGGTGTATAGATTATTATGGTTTGTTAGAAATGGAAAGAATATTCAAAACTTTAAATAAGAAAAAAAACATTTCCAAAAATGTTATATCCTTCAACTCGATCGTCATGTTATGAATATATCCTTCAACTTGATCATAATATTATGGATATGTATGTATGAACAATTGTATAAGATATGTCATTCATTATTTGGCGATTATATAAACCATAACCTTCAACTTGATCCTAATGTTTGAAACTTTGAATTGAAATTGATGGAAATGAAAATTATTTATGTTTGATTTGTGATTGTTAGAATTGTAAATTGTTTATGTATGTTTTGTGATTGTTGGAAATGAAATTTGTTTATATATGTTGTGTGTAATTATATATGTTGAATAATTGATTTGTTAGTTTTTGACTTATAGTGAATTGTGTTTGATGAAATTGAATTGTGTATAATGCAATCATACAAAATGAGTTATATTATATAACATGGACATGCATATTGTATAATGAAATTATGTGTCATTTTTTTATATATGCATTTATTTATTTTTATAGATAAATGGAAGAAAGTTTAAGTACTCCTGATCAAACCACTTCTGGAAGATATAATGATCCAGTTTGGGCTCATACTACATTGATTCCCCAGATGAGGAACCATACTATTTGCTTGTTTTGTAACAAGCATTTGAAAGGTGAAGGATCAATAAATTAAAGAAACATTTAACTGGGCTTAAAAGAGATGTGAAACCTTGTAAAAAAGTAAGTCTTGATTTGAAGTGACAAATGAAAACATTGTTTAAAGAACATCAACATAAGAAAGATAGAAAGGAAAGGTTGAATTTTGAAATTGGTAGTAGAAGTTCAATTTCTAGTTTCCATAGTGATTGTGGAAATGTTGAAGGCGGTAGTGGTAGTAGTGGTAGTGGTCCATCTCAGGCCTAAAATGAAGTACCTAAACCTGATGTGAGGAATAGAAACGAGCAGGTGACTAGTTTTGTTGCATCACGAATAACTCCTAAAGCCTAACCTTCAATTGTAGTGCAACATAATGAAGAAATGAGACTCACAATGTTGATATAGTAGTAACTAGATGATGGTATGATACAGGATCATCATTCAATGCTTCTTAGTCTTATTATTATCAACCTATAATAGATGCAATAGCCTCTTATGGTTCGAGATACAAAGGTCCTTTAATTAATGACTTAAGAGGTAAACTGTTGAGTTGTTTTGTTTATACAATTAGAAGTTATTTGGTAGAAAGAAGAGTAAATTGGACTACTTAAGAACGTTCAATCATGTATAATGGTTGAACAAATAGGTAATAAGAGCCCATTATTAATTTTTTGGTTTATTCTACAAATGGCTCTATGTTTTTTAAATTTATTTATGCATCTGGCCTTATTAGGAATATTGATAGGGATTCCGCAAGTATACGAGTTTAGTTGCAGCAATCAAGTGTCGATTCACAAGGACTAAGTAAAAATACCAAATTTATACTTTCTAAATTTGCTAAGCAATTGAATATGAAATTTGTTTTTCTAAGGAAACATCGATGCACAATTAACAAAATTTGAACCAATATGCTAGGAGTTCATCCCAACAAAGAAATCAAGTCATCCTTATGAAATGAAAAACTGATCTAAGCACATTAACCCATTTTTATCAATTAATTCTTTCGAAGCAATTGACGTGTTGATTCCAAATTTCTAAGCTAGTTTCCTAGACTAAAAATTGAGCCCAACCCAATGAACTTAATGGTTAATCTTAAGTACTCTTAATGAAGAACTCTATTTCTAGATATTCTTTCAATAAAGTCTAATCTAGTAATTCAGATATTAAACATCACTTTTTAGTTCCTAGTTTAACATCCAACATTAATTAATTAAAAACCCTAGATTAGATAGATCACATCAACATCGGATTAATTCACTTTACAAAAGTCAAATCGAATTAAGAAGTGAAGTCATAAGGTTTAACACATAAATTCCAAGTTGAAGCAAACATCCTTAAATAAATGAATTTACAAATTCATGACCAAATTCAACTAAAACGTAAAACTGTAAGCATAAACTATTAAGTCAAAAAGACTTCACGAATAATAATTTTGTTGATAATCAAATAATAATAATGTTTGAAACAAATAAACTGTTTTGATGAGTGTGTTAAGCGTGCAATGAAAACAAAGAAGAAGTGGCAAAACAAAGAAGAAGCGTAAAAAAAAAAAGAAGTGAAAAACATAGAAGAACCGCAAAACACAGAAGAAGCTCAAAACATAAAAGAAGTGAGAATACAGAAGAAGCAGTTTGAGTTAGTTACAGATTTCAACTGAATAATGGCTTCTACAATAAGCAAGAAGCAAGAAGCAAGAAACAGTTATCAAGAAGCAAGAAGCAGTTGAAGACTTAGGCTATAAATATTCGTCGTAGTTAAAGACTGAACAATCTTTAGCTTTCAAGTTATTACTTACGAAAAATTATGTATTCAAAGTGTAATACAAGAGACCGAACACTACTGTAACAAAAAGCTTACCATATCTTTCTAATGAGAGAAAGAAAAGGCTAAGAGCCTGGAGAGGCTAAGATAGTAGAAAGAATACTCAGTGTAAGAGACCTAAAGAGGCTCTGGAAGGGAGGAAAGAATACTTGTAAATTTGTCAAAGTATAGTGAAAAATCAAAGGATTCTGAGGATTGGACGTAGCCCAAGGTTTGGGGTAAACCAGTATAAAAATCATAGCGTCTATCTTCTAACTCTTCATTTTTAATTTCTCTTGTTTTTATATAAGTATATAGAAGTTATTTGTGATTTAACTACGTAACTACTTGGTATTCATTTAACATTTGAAAAAGTTTCTTTTTCAAGAAATATCAAAGGTTTTGTGTATTCACAAAAAGATTACAGAATTCAACCCACCCTTCTTGTGTACTTCGTATATTGTACGCGACTTCTATATTAATGTGTGATTTACTTCAATTGGTATCAAAGCTCGGTTTCCAAGAACTACCTTTACATAGTGAGGACAAAGATCCGCAGCTGAATCACACGTTTTTATCGCTAAAGGTGCCTCCATCACTGTAACATCCCATCATCGATGGGAAGGATAAAATGGTAAAAGTTGGCATGGATTGTGAATGGGTTGTATATTTGCATAAATTGGCTTTTATATGGATATGATTGGTAATTTTGGAAAGGCACATGATGGTACATGCACTCGTGACAATTCCCGACTTATGTGATTTTAGTGAAAATGGGATTTTTGTATTTGAAAAATGAAATTG
>JANITW010000005.1:66363771-66380554 GCA_027564335.1 Erythroxylum williamsii | reverse complement strand
CTATCTTGAAGCATATTTCTTGATTTAAGAGAAGTAATAACCCTTAAACTTTAGGTGTCATACCTCTAGCTTTTCAACACACCCTTAGATCAATTGAAAAGTTTCTTAAGCAATTGTTTCCTTCTACTTTTGATACAAATGTAATACTATTAAAGTCCCTTAGAAAAATCCAAGGTTCTTGGATACTTTAATGAAAAGATTATTCTATAATAAATTTCCTCTAAAAACCATACTTAAATTCATACACATATGTAACTACTAGCTTGATTCTTTCTTGAAAAAATTCATTAAAATATTCATATGTTGATTGTTATTCTTGAGGATCTCCACTTATATTTCTCTAGTGTCAAAAGCAACGATAATTCAACTATAGTGATGGTCTTAATGATTGGACATAAAATTCAAATGGTTACCAATTAACTTCAACTTTAGAAAGTTCTTCTTAACTTAGTTTCCAACATTCCCATTACACTTAGTTTATTCTCTAAAATTAATCCTCCTAATGATTGATATTTTTTAAGGCAGTTTATACCCCTAATATTTTATGCAATTAATGACAGTCAAACATTTTTAATCATACATTTGAATTTTTCTCTTCTCACTAACCCCTGTCCATTGTTAGGCTTGAAGTCCTCATTATTTCCCTTACTACTCCTCTTATTGGAGAGGCATTAGTTAAATTTATAAATTCTTAAGGCTCCTCAATCTTGTCCCTCATCACCAGTGGTAACATTTTCCTATTAATGTTCAACACTCCTTCACTTCTAGATTTGTCATTGTTTATCTCTCTATACTGAATATTAGATATGCTTGCCAATTTTCCATTTGGAAATCATTTTCCCTTTGTTGTTTTGAGCTTTCAACATTGTCCTCCATTGGCTCTTCACTTCCTTTGGAGTTATAACTCAATAGCGGATCCAATCTCATCATCTTATTAATGTCCCCCAAATGAATTTCTTACCAATAAGTTTCCACTATTTGCCTTAGAGCTTCATTGAGGGTTACTAATGCTACAAAATTCTAAATGAATGTTCAACTAGAATGTCCCCCCTCTCTTAGTCTTATAATTAGAATGGAATCAGATGGAGCCTTGTAAAGTTTCCTATTGACACATAATCTCACAAACTCGATCCTTTTCCTTAAGGCCATCATTTCATCCATGTACTCAAGCCTATAGTGAACCATTATTCCAAAGGCATACTATGAAAATTAGTCCATAAAAAGTACATTTTATTGTTTGCTTTTCTTCATATTAATCCCTAATCTCCAAGGTTTAAGAAATAATGAGAAGTTTTGTATGTGCCAAAGTAATGCCCCTAGAATTTCATTAACTCTTGCATCATTTGAAAACTTAAAGAGAATTAGGTTTTTCTTTCGAGAGTAAAACCTCAAACAAACCTTTCCCTTTCCATATTTTGTGCACTCAATTATTAACTAGAGGGAATAAGGGTCATTTGCCAAAAAGAACCCAATAGAATCAAGGTTCAATATCTCATACCCTTTTTTAGAACTTCTATATCTAGAGCCACTATAACCCGACCTTCCAAGCAAGAAGTGACATATACTAATGGTTATTCTTTGAACTCTGCCAAAAAATGTTCCTCTAGCTAAGTTGAGGGTTAAAAAACGACGTGTGTGTTTTCAAGGTGTTGAGGGTTTACAGGGTCAAGTGAGAAGGCTTTTATTTAGAGGTCTTAGGGAAATGATGAATTGGTCCCTGGATTAGGAAAGGACCAACCCAGTAGGGGTGGGAACATAATATGAATCTGGCTAAGGAATAGTTTAATTTCATACATTGCTAAGATAGGTAATAAAGTAAAGGTTTCAAGTGCGTGTTTAGGAAGTTGTTCCTTAAATGGTAATTTAAAGCTTGCACAAAGGAGTAAAAAAAAAAGAAAAAGATGAATTAGCCTTTAAGTCATAGATAGTTAAAAAAAAACATCTCTGACCATAAAGAACAAGGGAACTGAAGATATGGGTAATGTTAGGCAATATAACAAGGAGGAACTAGTTTAAAATAAGCTTATAGAAATCCATAAAGAAACATATATGGATTGAGAGTTCTAAAAAGAAGGAAAGGAAAGATTTCAGAGAGAGATATTAAAAGCACGAAGTCTAATATTTATATATAATAATATTTGAGAGATATTTAATGGATATATTATTGAAGCAAGAAATAAGGCTTTGATTAATATGCTTAAGGACACCATGTAATGAAGTTTAATTTAATTAATTTTATCGTGTTAATAGATTAAAATTTTATATTATTTCGTTGACAAGTTATTAATGATGCCAAAATATTGGAGAGTAGTCCAGATAAAATATATCCAATCAATAAAAATTAAATTATATAAAAATGAAAAGTATATTTTGTCAAACTAAGACAATAAAAGCATGAAGTTTGAAGTGTCCATTTTTATAATTGCTATGTGATAGACCTTAATGCTAAAACATATGATTGTAGGTTTAGGAAGCTCGATGACACTTTGTATAAGCATTTCATTTGTTCTATAAGTTTTTTAGATTAAACCATAATGATTATACTTGTGATTATTTTAAGAGATAAAAATATTTGAGAGCATATACAGTGCGCATTGAACTTTTAAATAGATTTAAAATATGATAAAAAGTGAATCACACCTCTATTTTATCTTCTTACATGGTAGGCAAAAAATTAAGAAAAAGGATAATTCCAAATGGAATAAAGAATCATAACAAAATGTCTAAAGTTGATATTCATATCACATATAAACATTGTACAAAGGTTAGACATAACAAAAGAGGTGATCCTTTAAAGATAAGCTAATTCCAATAAATTTATAGTTTAGGTATTTCTTGAACTCATTTTTAATCTAATTGTATATAATTTTGTTAACTTCATTTCAACTATGTTATATACATTACATAATTGTGTTAGAGAAAAAGAGGCTGACTAATATCAAGTAAAGACATCTAAGTTCCAAGTTAATAGTCCACTGCTACAAGGAGAGTTATAGATGGAGCTCCTATTAATGAAAGGAAAATATAAGTAGGAGATTAGATGTTAGAGGAAGGAAATAAATTGGAACAACTATTAGTGTAAGTACATCAATACTTTTTAGAGGTAGAAAAATCAAGCACACTATTATTGAATAAGGACAAAAACATTTTAACAAACTCAATAATCATTGAAACAGTAATAAGGTCAACATAAAAGATATATCAAGGATATGGTGTCACATTTGAAGAATTCATTGGAAACACATATTTTAAAGTAACAATTACATCAATAATCATTTTACGTTAATGTTTTATTATTTCAAAATATCCATAATATAAAATTATGATAAATAAGGTAATATTAACACTTTCATAAATAGCAAGCTTGTAGCTTACCAAATACAACAACAATAACAATAACAATAACTCAGTTAAAGTCTCGCTGATTCGTGGGGTTTAGGGAGGTCTGGTAATATGCAGCCTTACCTCTAACTTGTGGAGAAACAGTTTCTAATAGATTCACATAAAAAATTTTAAAAATAAAAAATAAAAATACATTTATGCATATACATATTAAAATAATAATTAAAAATAAATAAAAATAAAATACATGTAATAACAATATAAAATAAATAATAAACAAATAATACAATAAATATAGAACATGATAAAAAGTAAAAATAAAACATAAAACAAATAAATAAATGCACAAACAAGAAAGAAGATTAATAAACAAATTAAACAAGTCATCACAAAGAAAATATTTAGGCTAAGTAACGAAATGTTTAGACTAAATAACTAAGAGGAAAATACTACAAATTAAATGTTTAGGTTAAATACACGACATAAGACTTGAACTTATAAAAACGAGAAGGACCTTTCAATGTGAGATCCTTAATCTGTATCCTAGTATGTTAAAGTTTTTTATTAAAGGTCATATCCTCGGTAAGTTTCAGCAATGTCATATCATTCTTGATCATCTTTCCCAGTTCTTCTTAGATCTTCCTTTTTTCTTCTTACAATCTCTAAATACAATCTTTTTGCATCTTCTTATTAGAACGTCAAGCAGTCTCCTCTTAATATGTCTGAACCATTTAAGCTTCATCACTCTTAAGGGGCGTTTGGTTTGAGGGTTTGGGAATGAAGGAATGAAATAATTGTGAAAACAGTGTTTGCTTTGAGGTTTTCAATTCTAGGGGAATGGATTTATTCTATTAAATTTGGGAATCTACTAAACCCACCAAGGGGGTGGGTATCGAGTTTTCATTCCAGTCTAAGTTTTTATCACATTTATTTTTTACTCTTTTATCCCCAACCTTTGCCCTACCATCCTCTTTACTTTCTTATCGCCTCTTAATTCCTTACGATCTCCCACCCTGCCTTATCGCGTCTCATAAACGAAGGAATTTTTTGTTTTACATCTCTAGGTATATTTTCTGAAATCCCTCGATTTAATCTGAAATCCCAATAAACATATGAAGGGCAAATTATTTTCATTTTTATTGAGGGTAAAAATAGTATTATATTATATTTCATTCTCATTAATGCAACAAACCAAACAATATTATTGGTATTAATACAAAAACCCAAGTTACAAACCAAACATTATTTTTTTTATTTTTCATACTCATTCTCATCCCCTTCTACTATTATATCCATATCCATAGCCAACCACGTGCTCAAACCAAACACCCCTTAATTTTCTATTAATATTAGCTACCTTTAATTTGCTTCTGATCATTACATTCCTTATCTTATCTCATATAGTAAGGTTGCATATCAAATAAAGCATCCTTATTTCCGTCACCATTAGTTTATGATTATGCACCTATTTGATAGGTTAACATTCTTCTCTATAGAGCATAGTAGACCTAATCGCTAAACGATAGAATCTACGTTTGAGCTTGAGTGATATCTTTTTGTCACATAAAATTATTGATATACTTCTCTATTTAAGTAACCCTGATATGATACAATGAACTATGCCTTCATTGATCTCTTCATTGCTTTGGATGATAGATCCTAAATACTAAAAACATTAATTTTGTGGTATAACTTTTAAACCAATCTTTACTTTAACATTGGAAGCCATCTTATAACCCAAAACGTTACACTCTAAATACTCAGTCTTAGTCCTACTCAGTTTAAAACCCTTAGACTTTAATGTATCCCTCTAAAATTCTAACTTGATATTAATACCCTCTTTTATTTTAAACTCATCCATCACTATTGTAAATTAAAAGAGGCTCACTGAAGAGTCTTGGTGTAGCCCAATACATATAAAAAATGCTTTGTTGTCCTCCTATCATCTTTACTATAGTCTTTACGCCTTCATACGTATCCTTAATAGACCATTATGTTATAGGAACTTTTTTAACTTCTAAACACCTCTATATGATTTCCCTATGTATCCTATCGTATTCTTTCTTTAAATCAATAAAAATCATAAGTACGTTTTCTCTAAATCAATAAAAAATCATATGCAGGTTATGTTATTTTTTCTTATAATATTCCATTAATCTTTTAAGGAAATGTAAAGCTTTTATTGTAAACCTTCTTGGCATGATGCCAAACTAGTTCTCCGAGACAGAAGCATCTTTTCTTACTCTCTTCTCAATAACCTTCTTCCATAACTTTATAGTATGACTAAGTAGTTTGATGCATCTATCATTGTTACAACTTTGGGTCTCTCCTTTGTTCTTGTATAGAGGAATTAATATACTAAATCTCCACTCCTCTAGCATTTTGACAAGCTTAAGGATCATATTAAAAATCTTGGTTATCCAAGTAAGACCCTCTTTGTCTATGCTTTTTCACGCCTCCATGGATAGATCATTTGGCTCTACCATTCTTCCACTCTTTATCTCTATCAAAGCTCTTTTAATTTCTTCCCTTATAATTTGTCAACAACAAGTAGAGTTACAACTACAAAATAATGTACAAATAATTTGTATGAATTTTTAGTATTTCATATGTGTAATGTGTACTCTTATTTTTATATGGATATTTTGCATTTTATTCATGCAACTTTAAGTTTCTTTGGATGGATACTTTTTGTAATGAAATGTTACAGTTTTCATTATAATAAAGTTACTCACTTTTTATATTAACAATCCTCACTTATTACACGCGTATATCAACAATAAAATACAAAAATAGACATGATAATGGCTCTATTTATTGACTTTTGCATTTGGTGGTACAAAGTAGCAATGTCCATTTATGATATGAATTATGGGTATGAAATAGCACTTTACATGAACATTCATCATACATTAAAAACTCTTAGATGATAACCATATTAAACAAAAGTGGATGTAACTCCAACACTTTAATACACCTTTCAATACAATATTGACCAAAGTAAATATTATATAATTAATCATTTTCCTTTCCTTTTTGATATGTTATATCTAAATAATCATGTTAATATAATAAATATAATAGCACTCTTAACATGTAACGTACTTTTTAAGTTTTTTTTAATCTTTTATTTAAGATCTCTATTTTTTTTTTGTGCATTCTTTTTACCCGTCTTTAAAAGTTGGTTTACGGAGAGATATTTATACTTTTCTTTTTCTTTTACTAAATTAATTTGATGACAATGGGGTGAGATAATTTTTGTTTACTTTTTAAACTTTACCTTCATACTCTTCCATATGATCAAATAGTAACTCAATTACAACTTTTCCGTTCCTTTAAGTTTATGCTTAATTTATTCAGAACAGCTACAATCTTGTTTTTTTTTTTCTAATTCTTGCTTCTATAAAATATCATACACTGATTTTGATTTATCCATAATTTATACATATAAATTTAATTTTGTGATATTTTACTATCACACATTGATAATTGAAAGATAAAGGAAAAACAGAGCATGAGTTTGGGAAAAAAAATAGGGAAAGTGTATATATATATATATATATATTATTGTATAACTCAACATTAAAAATGTTGATAACAATTGTTAGCTATATATATAATTGAAAAGATAACATGTTATCAAAGCTACAAGTATTAGTAATATGTTTAATATTGGGATAAATGTGTATGTACTTTTTAAAAATAGTATGATTTAATATAAAATAAATATTAAGATATTTTTAAAATTTGTTTAAAATTAGAATGTGTGAAATAATTTACCTAAAACCTTTTATAGAGTTCTTTTTTTAATAAAGCTTTATTCATCAAAAGAAAAAATTTTAAATTTAACTATTTTGACAAAATTTTGAAATAGTTTTGTACTTTGTAAAATTTACAAGAGACCCGATATCTTGAATGTAGTAATTTACAGTTCTAAATAAATTTTATTGCCAAATAGAAATTATATACCTTTTTAATATCACAAAGATTTCTAAAACATCAAATTGATCTCCAATATTTACAGTAAAATTTGAGTTGGTTATTAATATTTTAGTACATTTAAAATAAATCCTATTATTTGTAAAATGTTTAAAATAAATCAAAATGGCCCTTGATTATATGCAATTATTTATAGAGTTTAAACTTTTATCAAGAGCTGTTTTAAATTAAACATTTTCTAAATATCAAGGTTTGAATTAAAAGTTTTACAAATTGTTCATTTTTAAAATTTTAGTATAAACGAGAATAAATTGTTATTGGCCAAAATAATATTTGACTACAGTCTGGCCATGTGTTCCAAACTTCTCATCAGTCAACATTTACAAGACCAAACTCTGAACTACCACTAAAAGCGAAGCAGAGAACGGATCGATACAGTTGATATACCAGTACTGGGGTCAAGCACTCAACAAAGGTTCAATCTTTGATTGAAAATGGATATGGGTTTTTCTCTGGAAGCACTACTTCCCTCCCTGAGCTCTGTAAGTATGCTATCTTTATTTAATCACGCGCTCGTTCTTAAGTAAAGCTTATACAACACCGGACATTCTACTGATATTTTGCGTGTGTTTTTTGGCCACTGGACCATTTCGTAGGTTGCTGTTTTGGTTGTATACTTCTGTTACCTGGCAATTGCTGGATCTATACTTCCTGGAAAAGTTGTCCCTGGGGTGGTTTTACAAGACGGTTCTCGTATTCATTATAGTTGCAATGGTTCGTTGTATAATGTAGCATTCATTTGTTTGCGTTCCAATCTCTCTGTCTGGTTCTATTTAAATGGACTTGCTGTTTGTAAGTACTGTGGCTTTTGTTGTTTGTACAACAGGTTTCTTATCCCTGCTGCTGCTGGTTGCCCTTCTTGGAATTGGTGTTAAGATGGATTTGATATCAGCCACGGTGAGTATTTTCAAATTTTTACTGAATCATGGAGATTGAAGATTCGGCAGATATAGCACAGGTTGCATTTGCTTTTGTTATTTTGTCCATGATTGGAAATTCATTGACTCTCAGGTGATATCAGGGAGAGGATTGGAGCTGCTATCAACAACTTTTTTCTTCAGCTTTCTTGTAAGTTACAATCAAATATCAGATAGGAATTCTCGGTGTATGGCATTTTTTTAAAAACACTATATCCGGCGAACTTCTTATCTGATTTCTTCTCTTGGGAGCAACTCCTTTTGCCTTAGCAGCTAAATTCCTTCTTCAGGCGTATCTTGATTATTAGTGTTGATAATGATAAAGAGGAATATAGAGTGCTTAATGGATTATTGTATCTTCCCCTTGTTTGTTGGTCCTGTTATTCTCGTCCATCATAAACCACTTCAACATTGTGTGATGTCAATCATGGAAGTCCTCAGCTTTGCAAATGCAAAGAGTGATCAAGCATTTTACCGCAATTAAAACGAAATATAACTCAAAAAGATATATCATTTCATAGTTTGTGGCTTGATGTTGTTTTCTGAATGATCTCTTATGACAAAAGAAACATAGATCAAGTTTCAGACACTGAATCTGTGATAGATGTGACATACTAACAACTGTTATCTCAGATCAATGTGATGAGAGTAGACCTTGATTGTGTGATCAGTCAATGACTAAAATGTTTTAACTTCATCTGTATGGAATTCTTCTAATTCAGTGTTCACCTGTTTAGGGTTTTCCCCATTCTTTTTTCATGACATATACATAGGCTTCTGATAGTTTCACATGACAAATACAAATGCATGTTTTTAATTGCTGTCCCCATTTTAGCTTCTCCTAATTTGCAGTTTTGGTTCCTTTTTTCACAAGTTATTTTTGTTTTTCCTTTCTTAAATCTAGGTGACATTAGCACTCTATGTTCTTGGCCGCAATTCAAAACGTAACAGTTCTTCCCTCAAACCTCACATTACAGGAAATCTGATACACGACTGGTAATTCATACAATTTCCTTTATGCTATGTCCATTAAAGAAGTGTACCTCCATCTCTCCTGTCAAGCCTTCATGTTTCTGACATTTAGATAAAAATGATGTGCATTTTAATACTAGTGGTTAGGGGAAATGTGTTTTTTGAGGAGGAAGACTAGTCAAAATATTACAATTATCTCTTTCATCTGATTAAATTTTGAACTCTATACTTGAAGTCATAATTTGATATAAACATGCACGGTCAATTTAATTTCTTTGGCATGCTGAATTTATGTGTATACAATCTAAAACCAATCTTTTTATGCAATCTACTCAAAGTAGCATTATCTGCAAAGTCTACAA
Source organism: Erythroxylum williamsii (assembly GCA_027564335.1). Lineage (NCBI taxonomy): Eukaryota > Viridiplantae > Streptophyta > Magnoliopsida > Malpighiales > Erythroxylaceae > Erythroxylum > Erythroxylum williamsii. The sequence continues at coordinate 66,370,962 of JANITW010000005.1, read as the reverse complement.
GTTGTTGCATTTGATGATATCATCTGAACACTAAAAACAATTTATCTGTGAAAATTTAGAATTTTCATCAGCTATTCTATCTCTTGCTTTCCTTCCAAAATGCAGTTTTGATTGATAATCTTGATGTACTCTGCTATTCGTGATTCATTAGGTGGTTCGGGATACAGCTCAATCCCCAGTTTTTGGGAGTTGATCTTAAGTATGTGATCTCATCTCCAATTATTTACATGTTTTTCTTTTGACGCGACTTAGCAAAAAATTACTGATCCATACAATTGAGCAATTCTGTGATAACAATTTCTGATTTTTGTAATATAATTGTTAACTTGTGTTTTTTATCTATAACTGCAAACGCTTCTCATATCTTAAGGAATCTTTTGTTTAGCAATTCAGGCCCATTTCTTATCTCATCACTGGAGTTCCTCATGACTGTAATTCAATCCTTAAAAGATCTTAGTTTTGTTGGTATCACATGGAAAGAATGGTTTATTATATGCAATCATTTTTCATTGATTTTAACATGTTGGATCTACTGAAATAAGGAGGTTTAGAATTCTGATATGCTAACCAAGATGCTTTTCTGTTCTGTAGATTCTTCTTTGTTAGAGCTGGAATGATGGGTTGGCTGTTCATCAACCTGTCAATTCTTGCAAAAAGTATTGCAGATGGCAACTTGAGCCATTCAATGATTCTGTACCAACTATTTTGTGCGGTAATATGAGTATGCTTGCATGTATCTTGTTTTTTATTCTCATGCCATCCCAGATATGATTCTGACTGACATTATCTTTGCATCCCTCTTAGATATACATTCTGGACTACTTTTTCTATGAGGAATACATGACCTCTACGTAAGTACACGATGTATATCTTCCTAGCATTATTGGTTTGAAGTATTCCTCTTTTATTTCATGCCTCGGACCCCTAATCAACAGAAGATATGAATGGAAATCTTGATTCATGTTTGGAGTTTGGATTTTATCCCTGCATTATTGGAATTAAATTTTTATCAACAGTAGGTAAAAACTCTTGCATATTTCTTTTCTCCTAATGTCTTCTTAGGTGTAGCAGCAAAATGAATAATCTATTAGAGCAACCTGCTGTACACAGTAAAGTAGTAAAATTGGCAAAGCAAATACCACGTTTCAAACAAATTGTCATAGATCCTATTGCACTAAGTCTTGCTCAAATTTTTCCTAAGATCATACAAAGTGTCACTGATTGCTGGACCTTTTGCCAATGTGGTTTGATCCAAAGTCTGTCATGAGTTCTGAAGATATGATTTAGGACCTCCCTAACATGAAATTTGTTAACCTTAAGGCACCCAAGAGAAAATGAATTGGGTGACTCAAATTAAAACCTACTCAATGACAATTTATCAAACATCTTACGTGCAAATAGAAGAACACTAAATAATCTTGAACATAATGAAAAAGCACCAATTGTTCTCAAAATTAGTTTGGAACCTGGTATATATTGTTGTTAAACTAGAGACACGATAAATGCAATGTTTAAGTATTATTATACTTTTTAAGCTAGTAGGCTTGCAGTCTTAGGTTGCATTTGATATACTGAAGCAATCAATCATTCAAGCAAGATATGTATAGAAAATGAAGTAACAATTACTCAACAACAATATAAACTATTTAACAGATAAGGGAAGACAGAAACAATTATTGTTTATAGTGTTATTGTTTATAGTGGTTTAGTTCTCTTTAACCTGTCCACTATTCAAATTCCACGCAAGATTTCGAATTCACTATGACACTTTTTTTTGCTAGATGAAGAGGAATTGGTACAACTAGAGATGGCAATGGACCTAACTCGAGTCTGGTCTGAAATTTTTTACTGGCTTGAAACCCGATTAGGTTAGAAATAGTCGGCCGAGCCTGAATAGGCTTCGATAGGCTCAAAAATTATTATTCATCAATATACAAAACAATGCTTTTTGTATTTGAACGATGTTTGGACTTCGGGTTAGGCTCGAGCTCCTGAGTTTGAACCCGTTCTGAAGCCTAGACAGGCTGGATTGGGCTTAGGCACTTTTGCCATCCTTAGGTACAATTCACCTTTTTCAAGGTTTGAAGACAAATTTTGCATTTTTTTTTAGAACTCTCTCTAATACACTCCGAAGCCTCACACCGCATAAATAATCTCAAGAATACATTAAAGTCAATGAAACAATGTTTTTTTCTCTCTAGAAAATAAACCTCAATGTGCACACAAACTTTGATTCTCTAATAGCGCTTGTAATCTTTGTTTGCTCTTATTTAATCTCTCACTTGTCTCTCTTTGCTTCGTGAGATGTTTATTAGACTTGTTTTCAACCTTATAATCATGTTAATATTGTTTCTTTCAATATGAGGCACGATATGACTGTACCTTAAAAGGCAAAGCTCGGTGTAGTCAACTGAATCTCTGTTCATAGTTACACTATTTGGTCAATCAAACAGAGAAAGTGTCTTCTAGACTTTTGTAACCCCTTCCCTTAGCTTTCCAACGTCTCTTGAATCTCCCCATTGCAACATTCGTAGAGAAAGTTATGACTAATAGACTACAACAACATCATTCTTCAATGTTACCTTCCTGATTTGCTTCAAAACTTTCGAGCAACACTTGATTCACTTCAAGCAAATTGTGCAAAACTTGAATCACAGTTCCAACTCTTGAATCATCTCTTTCATGATTTGTTCATCCGGTTCAAGTTTCCAGCATTAATACTAATGCTCTCCAGAAGTTATGTCTTATAACATTACTTTCCAATGTTACATATCATCACTTAGACAAATTCATTAATATTGCACTGTTTTGTTATTAGTAAACATGCATTTAAGCCTACTTGGTTCAACAAAATATATCATTGACTGAAAATTCCAACATACTACTATTAGCTTATGCCTTAAATCTATTGTTTGCATATCTTACAAGGTACAGTACATATGCTTCAAAGCTTGGGCTATATTTAAAGCACATATTTGATTTCATAAGAATTATTGGTAAAGCTGGATATTGTTTCCTGCTTCTTTTTGCCTTTTTTGGTAAAGGATTGGTTATATGTTCTTCTTTAACTTGTCTATTCTATTTGATAGTTGGGACATAATTGCAGAGAGATTGGGCTTCATGTTGGTATTTGGGGATCTGGTCTGGATTCCTTTCACTTTTAGCATCCAGGTATCTAATCATGAATTTGGCTAATGACTGTTATCAAGGAACTTTATGGGTTTAAAGAGGCTTTTTTTTCCTAATAGAAACAATAATTTTAGAATGAGGAGCTCTTCTGGAAATTATTTGAAATTGATTACAAATAGAAAAAAAGGTGGTTTAATAACATGAGTGTTTTGTATTGCGTTGAATCACCCTACATGGTAGGGGATCCAACTAAACCCAAGGGTAATTTATAAGTTACTCAAGTACAAAATCAGGTCACAGAACATATGAAAGGTATTACCTAGCCTGAGGCAGGGAATACACTTCCAATATTGCCTGATATACATCTGGGGTTAATTATTTTTCTTGACAGAAAAAATGAATTGGAATTGTATCTTGTGAAATTGCTTAAACCGTAATGGCCAAATTTTGCATTAATCACAGAGGGTTCAGTTATCCAAATGAGAAAAAAGCAAACTCAGATGATGTTTGTTCGCAAATTTTTCTTGTTCTGTAAAGGCAAAGTTACTTGCTTTGACAAAACCTGCCTAGGCAATCTGAAATTGTCTTCTAAAATATTCCACACAATTTGTTTATATTTTTTAAAGCTCAGTTTTGCTTCTCATGAACTTTCTTAAGCTTAAAATGATTTTGCAAACATGCATCAGTTTGTCTTTTCCTTACAGACCTGGATCTTTGTAGGGTTGGTGGCTTTTGGCTAACCAGGTGGAATTAACAAAATCTGCTATGATGGTGAATTGCCTTGTTTTCCTAATTGGGTAACTTTCAGATTCTAAACATTACTCACTGGCTTCAACTTGACTTGTTTTAAAATCATAAACAAAAACTGCACGTCTGTAATGTGGCAGGTATGTGGTATTTAGAGGAGCTAACAAGCAGAAGCATATCTTCAAGAAAGACCCTAAAGCGCCAATATGGGGTAAACCACCAAAGGTTATTGGAGGGAAGTTGCTTGCTTCTGGTTATTGGTAAGATTCCATTATGATTACATTTCTTAGCTATAAATTTGTCTTATTGTCATCAATATAATTACAAATACTGCTGATGAAGCTTATAAGAAATTGCTACTAGACAAGTTGACTGTTTCTTTGAATAACACATGCCCGATTGTCAAATATGGCTTAGCAGATTGTTATGATCCTGAACGAAACGCCACCCTTCCCTTGCCACATATTCCTTGACAGAGCTTTCTGCTGCCGCACCTGCGTGATAATGAGATTGTTAGCCTTGTGTTGCATTTAAATCCTCAATGAATTATGATTACATTAGTAGTTAAGTTGTTAATATCTTTTCTTGAATAAAAAGGCATCTTTAGCCACTGCTACAACACTCAATGACCTTTAACCCATAGTCCCTGAAGAAGTGGACAGTAATAGATCATTGTGGTGGGAGGTTGCATGTGGGATTTATAACCTTTAACCCTTTTGGCAAAGTTAGGTCTCAAAAAGCCTAAATATCAAGAATTCTTTCTCATGGATTTTTGTTAAGCGTAATGTTTAGGAGATGCTTCAACTCTTTATGTATATGTTTGACGTTTTGTTGATTATGTTGAAGGGGCATTGCAAGACATTGTAATTACCTTGGAGACTTGTTACTCGCGTTGTCCTTTAGTCTACCTTGTGGGTTTAGGTAATCATCCAAGTTATTTTACTCCTATGCATGCCCTTATATTTGTGCACATCAAAATTATAAGCCTCTGGGATCAACCCTTTTTGCAGCTCAATTGTTCCATACTTCTATCCAACTTACCTCCTTATTCTGCTAATATGGAGAGAAAGAAGAGACGAGGCCCGGTGTGCAGAAAAATACAAAGACATATGGGCTGAGTACCGCAGGCTTGTTCCGTGGAGGATATTGCCATACTTCTATTAATAACAGGCAATTTTCAAACAGCTGACGAAATTTTCAAAAGCGTCGTCGTCATTTTCGGTTGTATGCAATTTGTATTTTTCTTTGATTCAGTGTTTTGTGGTTTAACTTTACATAGGACGCAGCTGCTTGTGTAAGACGAGGAAGCCAAATGTCAGTAACATTTCCAAGACCCAAATCCTTGTCAAACATATGTTACTATATATCTAATTATCAATCCTTTTTTAATTTAATTTTTCTAACTGTAGTCCAGCTATTAGCATTTACTTGGCTGAGGTTATCTGGGTCAAAAGACTTGTCGATTGCTTTGGTATGTGTACTAGTCAAAAATGCCGACAAATATGAGTACGAGAGATGGTGGCGGTGGTTCTCATGTCACCATTTCATGTGTCTCATCTACGCTCTTCCAGTTGCTTTCTATCAATAGATGAAAAGGAAACGATGTCGTTAGTAAAAAATGCTGACAAATATGAGTACGAGGGATGGTGGCGGTGGGTCGCTTGTCAGTTGTCACCATTTTGTCTGTCTCATCTACGCCCTTCTAGTTGCTTTCTACCAATAGATGAAAGGAAAAAGATGGCGTCTTGGTTACATCGTCCTCCTTCCCAGTGAACGACTTTTAAGCAATAAAGTCCAAAAGACGAGGTCACCCTATCTCCACGCACGAGGTCCAGACAGCCTTCTTTGACATGGATCCTCATAAAGCCCCCGGCGTTGACGATTTTTCTGCTCTTTTTTACCAGTCTTAGTGGGAGACTGTCGGCCCCTCTGTGTCACTTTACATTCAACGCATCTTTAATCAGGAAATCTGGGATGACAAACTGAATCGCACCATTCTTGTTATGATTCCCAAGATCCCCTCCCCTACGGATATCACCCAGTTTCGTCCTATCGCTTTATGCTCCTTCCTTTACAAGGCTGTCACCAAAATCCTCGAGTCTCGCCTTCAACCTTATCTTGACCACCTAGTTGTGCCTACACAATGCAGCTTTGTGCCTGGGCGTCAGATCATCGACAATATTATCATAGCCCAAGAGGTTATCCACACCATGTGTCGCCGATCTAGTTCGAAGGGTATTTTGGCGCTCAAAGTCGATCTAGAAAAGGCGTATGATCGGCTCTCATGGGATTTTATCCAGGACACCCTTATAGCTATCGGTCTCCCGACGTCCTTCATCCACCTCATTATGAAATGCGTCTCTTCGGTTTCCTTCCACGCTAAGTGGAACGGTGAACTCAGCGACACTTTTCAGCCTTCTCGCGGTATCCGTCAAGGCGATCCACTCTCGTCGTACATCTTTGTGCTCTGTATGGAACGCCTGGGTCACTCTATCACCCATTCCATCTCTCAGGGCAGATGGAAGCCCATCCGGTTAAGTCGGCAAGGCCCGCCTCTCTCTCACTTGTTTTTTGCGGATGATCTCATCTTATTCTCCGAGGCTTTTGCCGATCAACTTCCCATTATTCGGGAACTGTTGAGTAGTTTTTGCTTCGCCTCAGGCCAACGCATAAACTTTGGCAAATCTCGATGCTTTTCTCCAACAACATTCCTCGCTCTCAGGCTAGACAATTCAGTCGTTCGCTGGACGTTCGGTTAACTGATGATCTTGGTCGATACTTGGGTGTCCCGCTTCTTCACGAGCGGGTCAAAACGTCTACCTACCAGCATATTTTGGATAAAGTCTAGCAACGCCTTTCCGGTTGGTCAGCCAATCTGTTGTCCTTTGCAGGTCGCCTTACTCTCACTCAGGCTGTTATCTCTGCTATTCCCACGTACACCATGCAAACTGTTCGACTCCCCCGTGGCCTTTGCGATGCAATCGAGAGGCAAATGCGGCAGTTTCTCTGGGGTTCCACTAGTGGCCCTAGACGTATGCACTTGGTCCACTGGGACAGTGTGTGTCGGCCTAAGGCGTTAGGGGGCTTAGGCATTCGGGGAATTCGTGCGACCAATGACGCTCTCTTAGCCAAATTGGGTTGGACCGTGGTTACCCAACCTCACCGGTTATGGGTTCGGATTTTGACAGCCAAGTACCGTTTTGAGGCCTCCCCTCTTCCCCAGGCGCTACCTTGTCCGGGCGCCTCGATGGTTTGGCGAGGCATCTCTAAAACTTGGCCCTATGTCATGAAGGGTTTGAGGTGGATCATCGGAGA
>JANITW010000005.1:66353196-66363671 GCA_027564335.1 Erythroxylum williamsii | reverse complement strand
CTAAATAAAATAAATATCAGTGTGATGTTTGGTTTTGTCTGTTCTGTCTTGGGTGACATCCATGTATCCTCCCAGGGAGTATTTGGGTGTTACAACCGGGCTCGTTTAGGGCCTCCCCCCTGCGGCGTACACCTCGTAGGATGGTTCAAACCTCCAATTGACTGGATTAAATTGAATACGGACGACGCTTGTCTCAGCCAGTCGTCCTCTGCTTCAGCAGGCGGCCTCCTCCGAGACAGTTCTGGTGCCTGGGTCGGTGGTTTTGTGCAGAATATCAGTCGCTGTTCGCCCCATACGACAGAACTTTGGGGTATTCTCTCCGGTTTGCAGCTTACTTGGGACCTAGGGTTAGCTCGAGGTCGACTCCCTCACAGTGGCCTCCACCATCTCCTCTCACACTGCTCGGTCTCAGTCCCCCGACCCCCTCGTCAAGCAGATTAATGCTCTCCTAGCGCGGAATTGGGTTGTACGGCCTAGACACATCTACAGGGAGGGCAACCGATGCGCGGACTGGCTTGCCCATTCAGCAGACACCTATGGCCACGGGTTGTCCATTCTCCATACTTCACCTACAGGGTGCCTCCCATTCCTCTTAGAGGATATGGCCGGGATTTGTTTCCCGAGATTTTGATGTATCTATTTTTATTTTCCTTGTAAACAAAAAAAAAGTCCAAAAGATCTTTAAGTTTATTAAATTAATAATAAATTACTTAAACATTAAAAATGACTTGCGACAACAATAAAAAATTCACTAAATCACAAATGGCAACATACAATCAATAAAGCTTTGGAGTTTACTTACGAATACTTTTTTTTTAGCTAAAAAGGAAGATACACGATTAAAAACAAGACAAAGCGAAAACAAGCACCCTAGCTAGCGTAGGGATAACTGGTAGAAAACGCCCCGTTGGTCGCGAAGGAGTGATTCCCGAACGATCGCCAGGGGATCTCGAAGAATGTGCAGTCCCGGACTGAAGTATGTTGCAAGAGATGCCATCTGGTCTGCACTCTGGTTCTCTTCTAGAAAAACATGCTGCAACTGTATTTTCCACTCTCGATGAATAAGTTGCCGAGTACTTGTCACCAAAAGAAGATCATCAGTGAAAACTGGGCTGGAAGAGGATAAGATGTTAATAACCTCGAGCGAGTCAACTTCCATAATGACCCGTCGATACCCAAGTGTCCAAGCTAAAATGAGTCCAGAGTGGACTCCCCAGAGTTTCGCAGTACGGGAAGATCCTGGTCCTATGTGGTGTAGGAAACCGCCGTGCCACCTCCCATGACAATCCCAAATAAGTCCATCAGCCGTAGCAAAAGTATCGCTCGTTTTAGTGACCCCATCCGAATTGATTTTAACCCACCCTTCCGAAGGCTTAGTCCAACCAATGAGAGTGCCTACAGGTCCGGTCGGGTGCTGTAAAATGCAGCTCTCTGATGTCCGCGCTGTCTTGATCCCCTCAACATAGGCCAAGACGATGTGAGTGCCCCTGATTGGCCAAACAAAACCGGTCTCATAGATACTGCGGTTGCGCCACTGCCAAAGAAACCAACAAGCCACTCCAAAAATCGTAACCCAATCCTCAACTTGTCGCTGGGACGGGACACGCAAGTTATGAAGCACCCAACTATGCACGTCTGGTTGGAAAAAAAGTCGTGGACACCACCTCGTGGGTAAATGACCTCTAGAACTGTTGCGCGCGCGGACAATAACGAATGACGTGGATCGTAGATTCTTCTTGCCCACAGAAATGACAGCGAGCATCCGTGGTAAGGCGTCTGATTACTCGCTATTGGTTAGTCAGAAGCTTTCCCTGAACCATCAGCCAAAGGAAGGTCCGAATCCTCTGAGGCCCGGCCCACTTCCAAATCAGGTCCTAACTATGGTGAAAATCAAGCTGCGAGGTATCGGCAATTAAGTCATAAGTAGACGCGACGGTGAAACGACCATGAGGAGTGGGTCCCCACACCAGCCCATCATCCTGCAAGCCATCGTCGGGTCTGTGCAGCTCGGCTATGGCCATACAAACAGTGGAGGGTAAATACTGTTGGAAGGCATTCCATCGCCAGTGACCGGTATCATCCATTAACTCCACTACCGTGGCATGAAGCATGTTGTCGGGGATGGGAGTCGTTGCCAAGAGACAGAGCGGACCCCAATCCTTGACCCACTTATCCAACCAGAACCAAATGAGTCGGCCATTGCCCAGTTTCCAAGCTATTCCCTGTCGGATATACGGCCAAGTGGAGGAAATGCCTCGCCAGATGATCGAGGCCCCTCGGCAAGTGATCATCTCCTAGATAGAATGGGGTTCGAGACGATACTTAGCTCGGAGGATGCAGACCCAAAGAGCAGTGGGTTGTTGAAGCAAGGCCTAGCCTAATTTAGACAAGAGGGCGTCATTTAAAGCTCGAGTGCGTTTAAGACCTAGGCCCCCTGCTTTTTTAGGCTGGCAAATGGTGTCCCAGTTAACCAGGTACGTTTTCCGATGCTCATCCTTTGCACCCCAGATAAAGTCATGCCTGAGGCGGTCCAGTTTATCACATAAGTGTCTCAGAAGACGCACCGTCTGCATAGTGTAGATAGGGAGAGAGGACAGAACAGACTGAGTGAGGGTAACCCGACCAGCAAGGGACAAGACTTTTGCGCTCCAACCCACAAGCTTTTGACGTGCGCGGTCGATAATGTACTGATAAGTGTGGCGGTTAGTACGCTCATGAATCAGAGGAACGCCTAAATATTTTCCGAGATTGTTAGTACGCAGGATGTGCAGCACCTGACTAATCCGTTGAGCCGCTGCGGGACTAACATTCTTTGAGAAAAACATCCGCGTTTTGCCCGTGTTCACTTTGAGACCGGAAGCCAGACAAAAATGGGCCAAAGTCTGGGCAATAGTGTGAGGGTGAGCGTCGTCGGCTTCCGCAAACAAGATTAGATCGTCTGTAAAGAACAGGTGAGATATAGGAGGGTCGTGAGGACTGAGCCGGATCGGTTTCCAATGACCCCGGTGAACGGCTTGGGAGATGAGATGGCCCAGACATTCCATACACAAGACAAACAAATAAGGAGACAACGGGTCCCCCTGTTAGATTCCTCGAGAAGGGTGGAAGACATCCGTCAAGGAACCTTGCCAGTCTACTTGCATTGCCACTGTCGTGACACAGTGCATAATGACCTGAATCAAAGGAGACGGAAGTCCGATGACCAGTAAGGTCTGGTGGATGAAGTCCCAGCGAAGCCGATCATACGCTTTCTCAAGATCGACTTTAATAGCCAGAAAATCGGTTTTCTCGGACTTATTGCGCATCGAATGGATGATTTCCTAAACGATAATAATGTTCTCAATAATCTGTCTACCAGGAATAAAGCTGCATTGGTTGGCGGCAACTAAGTAATCCACGTGGGTCTTCAAACGGTTCACAATAGTCTTCGAAATGATCTTATAAAGCACCATGCACAAACTAATCGGCAGAAACTGGTTGAGAGTTTGCAGAGACGGGATTTTGGGGATGAGTATGCCCGATCTCTCTTTTTTCTATAAATAATATTTAGAATTGAGTGTATATATATGACCGTATCCAAGCTTTAAAACTTGACTTTACAGAGATACACATTCATAATGAGTTACACAATTAGCAGACACGATCGTATACTACACTTACACAACTCTGTCTGACTCTACACTAGTGTGTCTAATCTGGAAGCCTTGCCTTTCAACTTTTACATGGGTACAAAACTGTAAACAGTAATGCACACGATTGTGTCCTCAATTGACATGGGTGTGTGCCTCGAGACACGAACGTGTACACTATAAAGAACTTCATCGATTTTTGCATCAAATATGCCCAAACTTCATTCCTTTTGATCCATGAATATAACTAACACTTTCATAGTCCATATTTAATGGTATTAAACAAACATAAGTTCATAAAATGTGGTTGGACCCATAACAATATCTCTCTCTAGCCCATTTTGGAGGAGAAATTTACCAATTCATTAATCATTTGAAAGCTATCTCAACGAGCCTACTACAAAGCTCAAACTTACTCTCAGGAACCACCTTCGTTAACATGTCGATGCCATTATCTTGTTAGTGTCAATCTTCTTAAACTTTTTGGCTACTCTTCAACTACATTCTACAACCAATGATACCTCATATCAATGTACTTAGTGCAAGAATGATATATGGAAACTTTTGCTTAAATATATAGAGCACTTTGACTGTCACATAAAAACATGTACTCATCTTGTTTCACGTCCAATTCTTGGAGAAACTGCTTTAACCAAAACATCTCCTTTCTAACTCCTATGACTACAACATATGCCACCTCAATAGTAAACAAAGTCCCAATATCGTGCGCATCAATACTATCTTGGCTACTATAAAAAATGTCGTTGAAATTGATTCCCTTCTTTTCATTATATCCCTTCACCACCAATCTCGATACTTTTGATTCGCTAGCTTGTCACCGTCTTTCTTGATCTTGAACACCTATTTTTGGGAAGCTTTACTAACTCATAAGTCTCATTCTTCTTAAATGACTCCATCGCCTCTTCTAGCACCTTGAGTGAAGAGTCTTTTTCTTTGAGTGATTGAGCTTCTTAGAAGTTCTCTGACTTACCATGATTTATTTCAAACTTGAGTATCTTGTTGAAGGCCTCTTCACTCTAGTTGACCTTTAAAGTTGGACATCTTCTAACACTTGAACATATTGCCCCTTGCTCATAATGCTCATAGACCTCTTCTACATCATGCACAGGATGTGTCTCATAAGACTATCACCATCAGATTGCCCTTAATTATCATTATTGTATGTTTGCTTATGTTTGCCTTATTCACTCATAGATTGATTAATGGAAGTACAAATAGGGGTAGAATCCATGGTAACAAACAACAAACTGTTGAAAAAGTACTATCTTCTTTAATACAATTTGTACCCATCTCATGCTCGTAGAAGGTTATGTCCCTACTTATAATAACCTTTCAATTTTTAGGATCATAAAGCCTATAACCAAACTACCTGTCACAATATCCAATAAACACAAAAAGACTAGTCTTTAAATCTAGCTTTGATCTATGGTTCTTTGACATATTCTTGAAAGCCCTACATGTGAACACCTTTAAATATGTATAAATTGAATCCTTCCCTTTCCAAACTCTCTCAGGAATGACAAGCTCCAATGGAATAGAATGAGTTTTATTGATCACATATATTGCGGTTCAAACCTCTTCACACAAAAAGGACTTTCATAGTTTCGACATTTAATGCATACATCAAACCTTCTCCATATTAGTTTTATTCATCCTCTCAACAACACCATTATGTTGTGGGGTACCAGGTTTTGTCTTCTTATGTCTTATGCCATATCTCGTATAGTATTCTTCAAATTTATTGGAGTTATACTTTCATCCATTATAGGTTTTAAGACATTTCAACTTTCTCTCCGACTTACTTTCTACTAAGGCATAAAACTTCTTAAGAGTCTTTAACACCTAGCTTTCTGCTTTTAGTATGAAGACCTAAGTCTTGCATATAACATCATTAATAAAAGTAACAAAGTATTTGCTACCTTTTAAAGACACTATTCCTATGGGATCATATATGTCAGAGCGTACCAATTATAGCTTCTCCTTCCTTCTGTTGGACCTCTTATGGAAAGATACTCTATGTTGTTTTCTAGCCATGCAACAGTCATAGGGTTAAGAGAAATCAAATTCTTTACAAGGATAAGTGAATTTATAGCTAACAACTTTATCCCCTTCTTAATAATATGTCCTAAACTCTAGTGCCACAAATATAGTGAAATGTTTTCTTGAACTGCATGTACTTCTTCAACACACACCTTCAAGTGTGACTTTTATAATGTGCAACACATCTAACAAGATCAATCATCAGTGCTCCTTTAGACAACTTCTACTTTCCATTTCCAAAAGTTTGTTGGCATCCCTCTTGTTCAAACATATTTACAGAAAATAAATTGAGATGCAAATTTGAAATGTGTCGAACACCTCTTACGGTCAACATGTACCTAACATTGGTCTGAGCTCGAAAGTCACCCATGTTGACAATTTTCTTAGAGCTTTGATTGACCATATTCACACATCCAAAATCACCACTCCTATTATTAGTAAAATACTCCCTTTTTGGAACACAATGGTATGATGCGTTGTATCGATAAACTACTCAAAATGTAAATGACTAATATGGAGACATTCACAAATCGCTCAAATCAGTGACACTTCATCATTAGCTCTTGATATCATTATTGCAGTGTTGTTATTGTCTCTATCTTTCTAGTTATCTTACTTCTTTTGGTCTCTCTTCGACTTGTAGCAATACTTTTTATGTGACTAGGTTTGATGCAGTAGTGACACGTTCTGATTTCCTTATCATCTTTCAACTTTGACCTATTCTTTGAATTACTTTGCCTTTTGGGACCTCTACTCTTGCCTCTTTCCTTATTTTCTATCGCAAGATTCTACACTTTATTGACACTAAAAATCACATTATCTAGAGTAGAGTTGTCGATAACCACAACTAAAGTTTCCCAAGTATCTGACAAATAACTAAATAGGAACAATGTTTGTAATTCATCATTGTCAAGTTGTTAAGAATGTCCTAAAAATCACTGAGATGCTCTAACACTATTTTTATAGCCTTTAACTTTAGGTTAATAAAACTTTTAATCAAGGAGGCCTTGTTATATGAGTGGTCTTCCTCTCATAAAGACCCTCCAACTTCTTTTACAGCTTGAAAGGACCCGTCTCTTGGGATATGTGATTAAATAGATTAATATTGATCCACTCTCTAATAGTTCCTAAAGTCTTCCGCTTCATCTTCTCTTATTCTTTATCATTTTCTTTGGTTTAGACAGGACATCATCTTTTACACTTTTGTTCATATCCATTGGATTATAAAGAACCTTACAATACAAAAGATCTTCCATCATAGGTCTCCATATCGAGTAGTTGGTTAGTGTTAAATCATAGAACTATTGTTACTCCCTATAACTAAGGTTCTAATACCACTTGTTAGGAACTTCAAGCAATAACGCTTACAAGATCTTTAAGTTTACTAAACCAATAACAAACCACTCAAACAATAAAGATGTCTGAAATATAACAAAAACTTGATTTTAACTTGTAAAATCCTCCAGTGTGGAGGTTAAAACTAGGGGACAAACTGATAATAAAATCCATGATAAGCTAAGAAGATCTCAAAGAGTGTCCGTTAGAAATCTAAAATATTTTGATTAAGTGTCGTGATTCATGCATAATACGTGGCTATTGAAATGCATGAGCCATACTTGGAGGATTATTGGTAGTAAAGACTTGGTCTAAGTTGGTTGGATCATGTCACAAGTTTGCTTGAGAATAGGTTATGGAGTTATTATTTTTATTTTAATAATTTCGGCTATTTGGTTGCAACTAGATGTGGAGTCCTAATCCTTAGGGATATGATCTATGGATTATGAGAAGTTATTTTCCTTTGTATTAAACTGTTGCATAGTGATAATAAAGGAGGGATTATTCCAACTAAAATACTATGGTTCATTCTCGCCCTAAATAGAATCCTATTTAATTACTAAAGTCATATTTGCTTTAATTGAGACCTATCATCGGTATTAGAGTTGCAATGGAAACCAATAAGGAGAGCACTGAAAACATTGACGTGGGGCTTGGAGGGCTCTAGGATAACTTCAACAGATTGGAACTCGGTGTGACTGACAAGTTACATCAGTTGAAAAATTCGATTAGCAAGATCGTTGAAGCATTGCTTTCAAAGCAAGAGCCATCCTTCAATGATTGCAATGGAAATTTCCTCAATGTGCATTCTCATAACAAATTATTGAAGGAGGGTAGCTGATGTTCTCATCCAGATTGGCTAAACTCGAGTTTCCTAAATATTTCAATGATGATTTAACATAATGATTTAACCAAGTAGACCGTTCTTTGAATACCAATGCACCTTAGTAATACAGAAAGTGTCATTAGCTTCTTTTCATCTTGAGGGCAAAGCAAAATAATGGTGGCAATGGTTACATCAGGCTCGCAAGGAAGAAGGTAAACAAAATGGCTCTTACGTGATTACCAAAAGGTGTTTGAGAGGTTAAGGAATTGAGTGCAAGGATGGATTCAAAAGACTTTAGTAGGAATATCTATGGGAGGTCTTAAGGTACAGATAACGAATGGAATTTGAATTTTTAAACTGAGAACACTGAAGGAAGTTATTAGTCTTGCATGAATGAGAGATGATTAAGTAAGTTGAGACAACATAAATTGACTAGGCCATTCAATCATCCAAGGGCTGACTCTCCTTCTCCAACAAAAATCAAAGCCACACCTCCTTCAATTATAAATGATAGGTTCAAAAATTATATATACATGTATAATTTACTCCATAAGAAATGGGGGCCTATATGTTAATGTACTTGGGACCACGTACTATATAATACATATAGTCATTTTTTAGAAATGAAAAGGAATTTTAATTATAGTTAAAACTGTATTCAATGAATTCAATGCATTAAGCCTATCATCATATTACAATATGACCAAAAAACTCTCTAAATAAGGTAGTATAGATGTTTGCAAGATAGAAAACAAAAAGAAATAACTATAAGCACCACTTATGCTTCATCTCCATAAAAAGGCTCCTTTACCATTTCTTCTTTATAAGGGTCGTTTAACCTCCTAAAATTCCACACTAGGGTTGCCTTATTTGCTGGAAGCCCCTTGGTATTTGGGATTTTGCTTTCTCTTCCTTGTTGATTTCTTTTTTATAGTTTTGGACTGCAAACAAAAATCTCCTGGGATGTTAGGGACTTGGGCTGCAATTGAATCATGGTCCTCTGGTTGTTCTTCATTCTAAGAGATGATATCCCTTGTCACCTTACTTGCCATACAGTCATCATTTGAGTTTACCATTGTTGTTTATTATGCATACTCGAGCCTAGTCTTAGAGATCTTGGAAACAACATTCTTAGTTTGCCTAATAGTTGCCAATAGAGTCAACATATTAGCCCAATCTATCTGGCAATGTTCCAAATACTAGGAGGTGAAGTGATTCACTCCACTGTCCAGACTCTCTATATTGTCTGCACTGGAGTTGTCAATAGCTATCTAATCTTCATTTGCTAGCTGAGCTAGAGATGCTTTAGCAGTAACAATTTCAATAATTTCAACATGTTCTAAAGGAGTCTTAATCTGTGCACAATCCATTTGACAATTTCCCTAGGATTGGGAAGTATTTGCATCAACATTTTCTGTCCTTAAACCAACTAATTGCTTACCATTTTCTACAACCTAGGCCATTTTTTCAGCATGAACTCGTGGCCTGACTGCACCATCAATGTGTATAATTCCATCCCCATTTGAACCATGCTCTCAATCACTCTCATGTTCCATTGGGCGACCAAATTAGCAGGATTAAGAAGATCATCATATCACCCAGATTGAAAGATTCTACTTGTAGAAACTTGTTTCCTATTAGAGTTACTAGGTTCCTATGGATAGTTGATTTATATTTTATCTCTCTCCATCTCTCCATTATCTCCTAGCGGAAGAACAGGAAGGCAATCTGGCAGTGGGGCATTCTTTGATATTTCAATATAGAGTTTCACGTAGCATATCCTTTTTATGGAGACGATTTGTGTGTCCATACACACCGGCTTCCCTAACGAACTAACCAAGTAGCTTAAACCCTCCACCACCTAAAAATCCAATGGTAAGTTATGAAAGTGAACCCACATAGGGAGAACATCAAAATGCCCCCGATCTATCTACATTCCTGGTCGCCACTTTTGTATAAACAATGGCTGGTCTCTAAAATGTCATGGACCTTGTTCTACAATTTCATTCAAGCAAGAATCATCGAAATACTTGAAAAATAACGTACCATCTTCACACAACATCACTTTTTGCAACTCTTTCTTGCCTCATCTAACCATGGCTTAAGCATTCACTGCATGGAAGCCTAATCATTTGGACTAAAAAATCCAATCAAGGCCGATGACCATGCTTAAACCCTAGCCTTTCGGAGTTCAATAGAAGAAGTTAATAGTTCATCCTTCAAAACCTTTTGAAAATATTTAAGGGTACCCTTGTGATGTTGAGTGTGTAATTTGTTTCGCCAGGTATACTCACTTCTAGGCCACCTTTGGTTGACACGAATTGTTGTCAGGGAAAGTAATCTTTTTCCTAAAATTTAAATTATTACGTTTGGTTTGTTTTGTTTTTAGTAGTTAGGAAAGTAAAAACTTTCCTTATTTAGGGAAAGTAGTGGCACTTTTCTTGGATTCTAAATCTCAACACTCTCTTGATATTTAGATTACTTTCTCCAGGAATTTAATCTAAAAAATACATTAGACAATTTAACTCTTCCTTCTCTCTCAACTCTGCGACTTTAAAAATATATAAATTTCAAATAAATTTTGATTTAATAATTAAAAATATATAAAATAAATATTAGTTTAT
>JANITW010000005.1:66320250-66339627 GCA_027564335.1 Erythroxylum williamsii | reverse complement strand
TATAATTAAAAAAGTTGAAATAAATAAAATAACTAATTAAAAAACTTTGAAAAAAAGAAGAAAAGGATAGGCGAGAGGGAAGAAGAGTTTAAAAATTTTACAAATTTTTTTCTTATTTTTTAAAATTTTCGTTACCAACTGATATTTGGCCGATATTTTAAATACAAGCCAGTATTGATTGGTACTAAACCGGCCAGTATCGACCGATATTTAAATTTGATACAATCAACCCTTTATTTTATATCAATTTTGATTTGATATGACACATGTTAGCTAATACTAATCGGTACGAAACGGTATCCTAAATCTTGGGAAGGTCTCTACTTATTCCTGAGACATAAGTTTCACCACTTGGGTATTAGTTTCTGACACCAATTTACTGATCTAGGCATTTGGCTGCTGCTTGTCAACCACTATAAGCTTTGTTTTAAACCCTAGATTGGACCGATCGGCGATCCGATCCGAGTGACTTTTTAAAACCGGTTCCTAATTGAACCAGTGAGAACCAATGAAAACCAGTTAATTGACCGGTCGAACAGATCCGGGTCAAACCACTGGTTCAATAAAATTTTTATTTTTTTAATTTTTAAATGTTTTTAATATTATTTGGTATATTTTTTTATTTTTTTAATATTACTAATATTATATATAATTAAATATAATTATTGCATAATTATGATGTCACACCGGTTTGATCGATGGTTGAACCAATTGAACCGATCAAACCAGTAATCAGTAAGACTTCCGATTTAATGTCTGGTCCGAATTTCAACACCTTGACTACAAGAGGAAGAATGATCGTCAGTTTTAGACCTCTCCTTAATAGCATACTGATGTTTGGTTCATTCATCGAGAAGTTCTGATTACGTAATCAAATCTAGTTTCTGTTTGACATTTAGATATTAAAAACCGATGTTAAATAAATTTTAATTTTAAAATATTGTATGTAAGCCACCTCAGTTATTAGTTGTTCTTCCGGTTCTTATTATAAGTATATCCAAAACAAAAATGATCTGTAAAACCTAACAACACTGAGGAGTATACATTCTATTCTCGAAATAATTGAAGCAATTTGAGGGAAACTTTAGTTCCATCCTTTAAAATAAACAAAAGCATGGAAAGTTTAAATACTGAAAAATGTAAAGAATAATAGATAAATCTATCCTCATCCTTATGCTTGTAATCCCTTGTGTTTTAGGCTCACACTTCAGCATTGTACGCATATGCCCCAACAAGAAAATATTTGAGAATCTATAATTGACTACGATAGAATGAAATGAATAATATGACATAATTAAGATTATGTAAAATAAATTATACAACAATTATAATGTTAAATAACATAATCCACATATAATAACAATTAAACTACTTTTGTAGTTTTGATTACATTGCACTTCTTGTCGAATTTAATAAAATACATCATATGCTTTAGGATTATTAATAGTAACATTTTAACATAGGATCAATAATTATTAATTACGGTTGTATTCTTTCACGTTAACTTTAAGAAATGAATATTATTAGAACATATAGATGAGTTCATTCTTTTATATTTTAGAAGTGTTAACATTAAAATTTTATTTTAACTTAATCAAAGTACATTTAATCAAAATAAATTTACCGAACTCTTAAAAAAGAAAAAAGAAGTTGTCTCGTTGGATTCTAGCGGAATCCTTTTTTATTAGTTAATTAGTTGGATGACATCACATCAACAATGATTTGCCTTCTCTTATTGACATATTCATTGCTGCAATAAATGTGAAAAGTAACTCTTTGCCAATGTCTATAGGTACTAGCTTGACTTGAGTTATGCGAGCCTACATATCACCAGCTATAATTTTTCACTAGAAGAAAAATTTATTGGTTGAGAATATTAAAAAATATTCTTTTTTATATCTTAATATTTGCAACTCTTATTATGTTTTACAAATCTTAAGAATGGATACAAGAAATCTTTTTTATTTTTAATTCTTATTCAAAATGTACCACAATGAACAACAACTTTTCTAAAACTCACGTCATATTTTATCTCATAATATTTCATATTATATTTTATTATTCTACAATGTCTCTAACCTCAAACAAAGATCAAAACCTCCTTTTCAATTGCATTCTTCTCTTTTCAAATCTCCTACATTTAGCACCATCTTCTACCTACATGTTTCTTGCATCATACTTCTTATGTACTTTCTTTGTTGTTTTTACTGTTTTGTTTTCTTTTTTAGAAATGTTTTAAACAATTTCCTTCCTGCCCTTTATTGAAGTTACTCCTACCAAACACTCCTCTACCAGTCCAAAATCTTCAAATGCAAGCTCAACCTCTCCACCTCTTATCCTTACTCGTCCCTAACCAAGTGTTGAACCTTCCAAGAAATCATGGACACAAGTAGCAAGCACTAACACTCTATCCAAATTGAGCTTTGTTGCTCCTAACAATTGGCTAATTATTTAATTGTTGCCTCACCTCTGGAGACATTGAAGTTTGGATTTGAAATGTGGAATGCCACACTTGTTGGATTCTTTCCTAACAAATGTGTTTACTATCCAGTCATGAAAGCATAAACGCTCTCCAACTAGAAACACTTAAGCTACAAAGAAATCCTCATAAATGACCATGATTTTTGCTTCTTCAGATTTCATGACAAAACTTCAACAAGGAATGTCTTGGAGCTTAGTCTATGGCACATCCAAAATAGACCTATCTTACTCTAAAATTGTTCCCCTATTCTCAGCATTAAACAAATTAGGTCATCAAATGTCTTGGATGTGTATCCATGGGATTCTATTTAAATACTATGGACTGAGTCATTTAGCTAGCTATGATGGGAGGCCTATCTATTTAGATCAAGCTATAACAGAAGTCTGAAGAATCAATTATAATAGAGTGTGTGTAGTTGTTAATGCCATGAAACATCTTTCTAAGGAGACTCCTATCCTCAAATTGGATGAAAACTTTTAGATGATTGAGGATATTGTCAAGGTTACATAAGCCTAGAAACCCACCAATGAAAACAAGAAAGTATGGAAGCCTTCTAGATGAATATTCTAATCAGGTTACTCTTTGGACCTTTTAGGAGAGAATAACGACTTCAATTTCTAGGAGATAACTCAATTAAATAAGGTGTACCTACAAATGCATCACAAATTGAGGATTCAAACTTAAATAAAGCAATAACTCCTCTAAGCTCATAAACCAACTTATTTATGCCTCCAATAACCAAAGCAAATGCAATCATAGATAAGCTTGTTATTATCAATATGCACCCATAAGCTAAACCCAATCTTATGATCTCAAACTAAAAAGAATCTACTAATAGAGAAGATACCACAACCCCTCAAAAGGCACCTATCTTGCACCTTGAAAATCCAACATATAAGGAGGAAGGCTTTGTGATCAGAAAGCAATCAAACAGGAAAAAGGGTCATTGGATCAGGATATTAACTTCATGATACTAACTACTTGCTGACAAAAAAAATCACGCTGAAGCATTTCTTAATGGAAAGTAAGCCTATGATGCTGGGCATTCTTAAATCCATAACCAAAGAAGCTAATTATCAGCTTCAAAACTTTTTGCCTAAATGTTGGAATCTATTACACAACTATGAAGCTCATATAAATGGAAGAATCCTACTCCTATAAAATGAAGCAAAGATACCCATATTAAAATCCATGGTGATTGAACAACTCATACATATGAACGTGTGTATTAAGAAGCTCAATTAAATTGTTCATATTTCTACTGCATATGCCCTTAACTACCCTTTTTAGAGAAATTTTCTAGGGAATAAACTCATAGAAATTGTAGTCACTCTCAAAGTTCTATGGCTCTTACTTAGGGATTTCAGTGACATTACATGCTTAAATAAGGTTAAAGGCAATCATTCCACCATATCTCTTTACAATGACTTAAGGTTTTGTTTAAATGATATTCAAGTGAATTATCTGCCATTTATAAGAGATTTTTTCATTTAGAGAAACAAACATAAAAGTTAACACTTTTATCAAAAATAAACTATATAGGAGACTTACCATACCTTTGTAAATTTTTCAAACACGATTTTCTCATATCACTCTCCTATATTGATCTACCTATCTCCCTCTGATTGCCTAATTAGAACACCTTTTGTATTTAATAACTTTTAGTCAACTTCGATGGTTTTCATGAATCAGTAGGAAAAGGTCTAAATCAAAAGTTAACTGGTACAAAATAGTTCAGTTAACTGGTACAAAATAGTTCATTCTCATAAAAAAATTTGGTAAGAATAAAAAAGGAGCTAAAGATCCTTTGTAAGCAGAACATTGGAATCACACATCATTTGGTTAAGACTGCCAAACTTGCCTTAGAGTAGGTTTAAACTAAACTCTACTAAAACCCACTTTCCTTTGACTATCAAGGAAAAGAACAAAAAGCCTATTCAATTTCTCGTAAGCTGTCAAATTTGAGTAGTCCTTACTAAAGCAAAGATCTAGAATCTCTTGGCTTAAAAATGGAGACAAAAACTCGGCCTATTCACAAATCCTTTACCTTAAAAAAAGGGCATCAATGTAATTATATCCATCACTTATGAAGGTAATCAAATCTTTATAAGACTTACTTCTTAAAACTTCCATGGAACACTTCAGAATTAAGCTCCTCTTCAGACATTTAATCCACACCTAGATTATTACAAGAGATTTTGCAAGACACTTATCTTCTTAAGAAGCTCACTTATTAGGTAAATAAGTTACCTAAAAGAAGATCACAAAAGCCATAAAATCTTTCCACCCTTAAAAAGTACCGGGTCTTAATGGACTAAATACATATTTATTCCATAAAACCTGGTCATACATAAGACAAATAATGATTTATAGATAATGTTCTAGAATTCTTCAAAGAGAGTAGAATGTTAAAAGAGATAAATACGACCTTCATTACTTTGATCCCTAAAGGTAACGAGCAAAAAACTATGTATGATTGTAGACCTATTATATATTGCAATACTATTTACAAAATCATTGCCAAAGTGTTAGCTGAAAGGTTGAATTTGATATTGCCAAATCACATTGATCAAACATAAGTTGCATACATACCAAAAGAAGTATAAGTGATAATAGCGCAATTCTACAGGAGCTTTTCATGCATTATACTCAGAAAAGAAGCTATAAGATTTATGCAATGAAGGTTGATTTCTAAAAAGCCTATGACATTGTGGATTGGTCTTTTAAATTTAACATTGTATAGGCTTTAAACGTCCCCTACAATTTCATAGCTTGGATCTAGTCATACATAACCACTGTCACTTTTAATGTTTTAATCAATAGAGAGTCATTTAGTCTTTTTAAATATACATGAGGCATTAGACAAGGGGATCTCATTACCATAAAAGTTCTGAACAAACTACTATTGAGAATTGTTGACAGAAACCTAACTTTCAAGTATCATACAAAATGAAAGAAACTAAAATCATAAATATTTCTTTTACAAATGATGTATTCCTTTTCTCTAAAGTAGATGGCAATTCAGTATCCTCCCTAAAAAAAGCTTTTAAGATTTTTGAAAGGATGTTAGGGCTACATACTAATCTAAACAAGAATGCCTTGTATGTTTCATCAAGTGCCAGCCGATTAACCCCTATGTATCTAACATCTCTGGTTTCGATCCTTAACAACTACGAGTGCAATATCTTTATATTCCAATTTCAGTAGTTAAACCATGTCAACAAGATTACATACCACTCATTGATTTAATTATATCGAGAATAAATAGTTGGAGCAACAAAGAGCTATCCTTAGCAAGTAGAGAAACAAATGTATACTCTCCTCTATTAGCATTCATTTGGCCTCTCATCTGGTTTTCCCCAGAGGAATTATAAAGGCCATTGACAGAATTTTCAAAAACTACTTATAGCCTGGCTCCAAGCTTGAAAATAAAAGGAATAAAGTCAAATGGTTTGATGTTTGTTAACTCAGGAAACTTGGAGGGTTAGGAATCGTATCCATAAAAACTATGAATCAACTGTTGCTCTAAAAAAGGAAGCTTCATTCAAGACAGGAGTTCACTATGGGCCAAGTGAGTACATGAATACCATATCAAAGATAGCTACATTTGGAATTTTCAAATCTCTCAAAATATCTCACCTGTCATGGAAATTCATTGTACAAAAAAGAAGAAAAATTAGAGAATTTTTCTCCAGTCAGGTTGATATAGACCCCTTAATGGTCCTTTAAATCAAATCAATTACATGGATCCTTTACAGATATTGGTTAAACCAAGCAAAAATGTAGCCTAGGCAATCTTTATTATAAATTCCAGCACTTTCGGCACTCTATCATCCACTTGTCTTACCTTTCTCAAGAACTAAAGACTAAATTAGTATGATGATAAGCTTACTTAGAAAATGGAACCTTTAGTAAAATATACAAATCAACCCTGTAGATTACTCTACAATGAGCTAACCACTTATGTTGATTGGTACAAGAGTGTATGGTGCAAATCATTGGCCGAGGGTTGTTCACACACTATGCAATGCTTTCAAACTCAAACTCCTAACCCTAGAGAGACTTGGTAAATATTTATACATCCTTCATTGGTGCACACTGTGTAAGAGAAAGTTAGAATTCCACAATCATCTATTATTTCAATGCGATTCTTAAAAAAATGAAATTTATTGTGCACTCATGTAAAGTGATAGAGCTCCCCTCAAAATAGACTGAAATTATGACCTAGTGTTTGAGATTTGAAACAAAACTGAAGGTAAAAAATGGATTATACACATAGCGCTTTCCTACCTTGTTACAAGTGTATGAACTAAAAGAAACAATATGGTTTATACAAATTTAGCTCCTTTGGAGGATTAATTATCAAATCTTATAAGGAAATAAATCATATTGCACCTAAGTCTTTACAACCACATGCACAAAGTCAATCAAACAATCATCACCATCTGGAGAATTACTTAACCAAATGTTCAACTTGCCAATTAGCAGCATGGATCACCTACCATATATTTATTAAGCTTATTTAATTTCTTGATGTAATTGCTTCCAGCATTGTATCTCTATTTTATAATCCGTCCATTTAATGAATATATTATTATTATTATTATTATTATTTCAAAAGAATATTTTATAACTTATAATTCTTATATTTACACTCATATTTGATATTTATAAATATTTATATAATATTTAGTTTGTTTATGATAAATATCTTATTGAATTAAATCAAAATTATGGTGAACATATTTTCTGAACCTTTTCATCAAATTTTACTCTTAAAAGTTCATTTATTACGAGAAATACTGTCTCTTTCTTTCATGATTTAAATTATTATGTTCTGTCTGATCATATCAATTCTAATTGAAAAAAGTATCATTATTTTCATCATTATCATATTTGATGCAAAAGAAAGGGAAAAAAAGTACTAAATATATTCTAAAAATAAAATAATTTATGAATAATGTGTTCTTTTTTCTTTTACAAAAAGTAATCTCTTTTCTCATGTAAATAGACAAGAAACTTTTTTTTTGTTTTATTTCCCAAAGCCAAGATCATTTAAATTCTATAACATAATTATCATATAAAATATAATAAGATATGAATCATTATTCGTATCTTGTTTCAAAACTTGATCATTTTTCTTATCGTTTTCCTAAAATCATTTTTGATATCAGATGATCTCAAACATTGTAGTTACAAAACTGTCTATCTTCTAATAGTATCAACAAAACATGTTAAGATAACTCTATAACTATTATAAAGAGAGTTAGGAAATGAGTGCTAGCTCCCTTGGTGCTTAAGGCTATTTATAATGTGTTTTGGATATTTTATAATGTGCTTTGAATATTTTGGTAATTTAATTGAAATTGAATTATAATTTAAATTAAACTTTAAATAGAATTACAATTAATTCTAATGAAATATCAATTGTGCCTAAATTTGATCCTTATTTGTTAAATATTTCATATTTAAATATAAAAATTTTCAAACTTTACAATCAAGTCCAATTTGATTAAAACATCATTTCTCTCTTCAACCTATTCTTTATGTTTGACTCATTAGGTTACTAGACATATTGTTAATGGATATGAATTATAACCCTAAATCATATTTACGATTAGATAAATTAAACTTCTTTAATTTATCTTTAATTCTCTAATTAAACAATTTATGTTCATATATCAAGATTGACATCTAACAACGAATTACGACTATCCAAATATTTAGGAATGTCAAAGTAGTTTTGATAAGCCTTTTCGTGCATGATTTTTCTATATAATTCAATTCTTTAATCATGCAATTTTTTAATTAAACATAGGATATGGTATTAATGCTATCTCTATTTGAGTTTAATTATATTAGTTCTCTAATATGACAATAACAACAAGGTCCCAATAGATATCTCACTAAGATGTAAGGTCTAGAGAGGTCCAGTAGTAGGCAACTTTACCTTAAATTATTAGAGAGACTGTCTTTAATAGATTCACAGTAAAGAAAGAAAAAATCTTCAAAATGATTTAAAGAAGAAAAATAATAATAACCAAATACACAAACAAATAATTGCATAAATAAATTAAAGAAAAGAAAAATGGAGGAAAAAATTTTAAATGCCTTATGAAAACAAACCTCTTCATGAAAAGAAAAAGACCTCTTTGTGTGAGATCGTCTACCTTTATCCTAGTTCACCAAAGTCGCATATTGAGGGCTAAGTCCTCGGTAAATTCTAATATAGGGTATCATACCTGATCACCTCTTTCTAATTAATGATGCAACTACTAATATTTGAAATCTATTTTCAAAGTTTCATTCTAACTTAACCAAGGATTTTTTGAATCAATATTAATTGAGAATAATATATCATTCTACATAATTATTTTGGGGTAATAAATCATATATTGATCACTTTACTATCTTTATATAGTTCATGTTATATCCAGTTACTACCAACTAAGATACCCATAATTATAATTGGTCATACGTACTATCAAAACATAGCAATCTTAATACAAGATATTTTGGAGATCTCAAGTTTGCCATATCACATATATAATAATCACATCAATAATTCTAGTGAATATATATAAATGGATTTCTCAAATGGGGTCAGTTTAGTCAACTTATTCTCTAACAACACTCACTCATTTATTTAAATATCTCTATACTTTAGTCTATGAGATTGATTACTTCCTTTATAAGGAAGAAACATAATGTATGTTAGTCTTTTTATGCTCTATTAATGTTCTATCTTAATAGATTAATGACTAGGATCAATTTAAGGATAATATATAAATCCAATATAAATTTCATAACTATGGTCTCATAACAATTTCATTTGCAATACATATTTATCCCATAGACTCTATCACTTAGATCTAAATATGTAGAAGATAAATAATGACTTTAAATTATTTTTTCTCTAAACTACAATCAACTGATGGATTGTAGGCTATAAATCAATAATCTCTCATTTGTAGTAGGCCAATCATTTAAGTATCTTATACCATATCTCTATATTACAATCATGTTTACTACTGGAAAAGGGGTTTAGTGAGAGAATTCTATAAGATTCTCTATAATGAGTACTTGTTTAAATCTTATAACTTTCATCTTAATTTTCATCATAATTAAGAGAATTACCTAAATGTTTACTTGTATCTTTGATGAGACATTAGCTCCTTTTATATGCCCAATGGTTCTAATGTTCTATAGTACATTACTATCTAAACAATGTAAGAAACTATACCAAGTTCATTAAAGAACTTTTTGATCCAAATATTTATTTCCACTACATAAAAGATGTATTATAGCCTGATTAGCAATTAAAACTACATTAAAACCTTTCCAATCTTAAAACAATATTATTCTAAGTAAAATATAACTTAAATAAGAATTATCGATAAAGTTAATATCCTTATAAGGTTGAACTTAAATATCAAGTCATATATAGAATAATAGATATCTTTGATACTTCACAAGTATGAGGTATCTTAAATACTAAACACCTTCAATATATAATTTATGTATGTGGACTAGAATAAGTAAACAACTTTCATATAGATATCTTTATAGATCTAATTCCCAAAATTAGGTTATTACCCTATTCACATTTAATAAGATTTGTTCTTAGACTATCATATATTCATAAATTGAAAATATGAGCAGTACGTCTCTACATACTCCTATTGAAGAAGATAGCGTACACTCTCACTAACTTTCTTGTAAACATGATAAATTCATAATCATCTTTATAACAAACTTTTTGAATTCATCATGAAAGTAAAATTTTCAATTTCTCGTAATCTTTCAACTATATATCAAATAAGGTACTAGTTCCAATTGGATATATTTTAATGAGAATTAAACGTTCAAATTTCATTTTCACCTTTTATTTTTCATTGAAACAAACAATTTGTTTAATGGGTGTAAGGTTATATCAAACCTTTTGGATATCTCATAACCTTTTTATTATCTATTTTAGTTATAAACTTATCGGATAATAAATGCTTCAACTAAGCATCACATCCCAAAATCATATAACTTTGACTCTTTCAAAGCCTTAATGTAACATCTCATCCCTATATTAAGGGTTAGAATTTAGATTTCAATAATAGAGAAAATAGCAATGTAAGAGTTAGAAAAATGTTTTGCATTTCATGTTCAGCAAAATGTTAGCATACATGCATGTGAATTTGAATTTTTGCACACACGAAAAAAATATGTACATGCACTCATTGACATTCTGGGTATATTGAATAGTAATGGGATATGTTGAGAATTGTGGTTATAGTGAATGAGTTAAATGAAATGGAGTAGAAGGACTAGAAATAAAAATTTAAAGTGTTGGATTTTAGAAAATGGAAGTCTGGAAATTTTCTGGGAATGAATGGTTGAGAATTGAATCGATCTGAACTTCCATGAATTTACTGTATTGATTTAGGCAGATTTTGACAAAGTTTCCTTCTAGAAATTTGTATTTTAGCTTTCTATCTTTCCAATGGTATATATTATGGAATTTTTGGATATTGAAGTCAAAAGTTATGGTCCGTATAAGTGGAGATGCTCAGGAGTATATGACGTATCGTCTGGCCAGGATGTATCATCTGGGGAGGACGCTTCATCTGGCAAAAACATATTGTATGGTGAGGACGCTTCATCTGGGGAGGATGTATCATCTTATGAGGATGTTTCGTCTGGTGAAGACGTACCATCTGGTGACGTCATATCGTCTGGTGATGGCATCATATCGTCTAGTGCATTGTTCATCTGATCCTATCGTTTGGTCCCATTTTTGACCTTGTAGATGATCGAATTTGTTTCTAAGATCTTCATAAAAGTTTTAGATATTGAAGTCCCCTTTTGAACCATTCAAAGAATACCTTAATCTGATGTCTTTAAAGAAAACTATGCAAATTGCAAGATATCTTTTGTGTACTGTTCATAACCTTCTTCTGATCACTGTTCATCTTGTATTGTCTAGTCCAATTATGATCCTTTAGATGACAAAATCTCACTTCAATTACTACATGAAACATGTATATATTAAATTCCTCTTTCTAACTCTTCAAGAATGACCTTGATCTGATATCCCTAGAGCAAGTTATGCTTTTTGTCCCGAGATAGGTACAACATGATTAAGGACATGAGCATGGTTGATGCTTTTGGCCATAACTTCATAACCCGGCCTCCAAATGAAGTGATTCTTAGACCAATAGATTTATAACACATTTTTGTATCTATTCACAAAAATTGGTAGCCTTATTAATCGAATTGAAAAAGTTTGATCAAATAAAAGTGTGGAATCTATTGGAACAGTGAAATAGGATTATCTTACTGAACACACTTCAGTATTTTGATTATATTTGGACCTGTAGGATTCCAAATGAGATGATTTTTGAATTGGAGTAAACTAGAGAGACAAATATACAAATAAAAAATTTTGAATTGTGATTCTATCTCTAAAATGTTCAATTTCTAGCTAGAAGTTGTATATAGTCTATTATTTTGGATAAGAGCAGTCCGAAAATGTTTAAGGTATATCTTTCAAATCAGTGAACCAAATCGAATGATTTTGGTGTCAATGGAGACATAATACATAAGGAAATATGTTTCTAGAAGAAAGTGTTGCAAAATAACTTCAGTGTCGAGGTCAGCATGAGCATGCAAAGTTGACCTGAATTGTTGTGTTTATGGAGAAATCTGAAAATGATTTAATGGGTTATAACTTGTGATTGCAGTGGTATTATTGAGTTTTAAACTTAAATATAAATTATACTTAAGTAAGTCTTAATGAAGGGAAGTGGATAAGTGGATAAGAAATAGACAGGTGTCCAAGCTATAGAGTTAAGATTTTTATTACCTTGAAAGACAAGATATTGTACTTGTCTTTATCTTTCTCAAAACTTTTTCTATAGAGTTCCTCCAATACAGAATTTTTCATCAAATTTTTACCAAAGCAAAATTTTGCTTGTCTCTATTTGTCATTACTTCCACTTTGATATTTCTTTCTTCTATCCCAAGAAAAAACTGAACCCTTTGTCAACTTTCATGTTGACGTATTTGGTTGCACAAGGGATTAGGGTTACGTGATTGTTGCAGGTGTTGGAGCGTTAAACAAGTTAAAAGTCTACATTCAGGCGTTTTTAGAATTTGGAAGCTAATCTGGAGCATACTATGAGTAGACTGAGATGGTTTCACTTCATTGTTTGTTTTGTTTGAATTTTTTATTAATTGACTATTGGATGATGTTATGAATGTGATTGATTGTGTTGGCTTTTGAACAGAAGGTCCGATGAGTGTGATGTATGAATAAAATATTAAAGTGCTCCTTGTATCTGAATTGGATGAAATATGTGATACATGACTTGGTTGTTAAATGCCGGACTTAGTTCCGAAGGAAAGTGTGATCATGCATATAAATGAAAAAGTGATACTCAACTCTGATGTTGAATGCCGAATTATGGTCCGATGATATGTGAATATAAGTGAATGAGAATATGCAAATGTGATTGAGGTATTCCATTTCATGAATGCATGAAACATAATGGGGTTGTGATCATAGTAGCCACTGATCAGAGTTTAAAGCTCAAAGTGTGAAAAGAGTCTCGAGCTCAAAAAGTGATTCAAAGCTTAAAGTTCAAAGTGTGAAAAGAGCCTCGAGCTCAGAAAGTGATTTAGAGCCTCAGGCTCAATATTTAATGAGCCCGATATCTAATGGATACGAGATAGTTTAGGCGTTTGGTCACAACAAACTAATAAATAGAATGCGAGTCTCATGTGCACTGCATATGCATAATATGAATGATTAAATTGTATTGATTGTGAAATATAAAATGTTGTGAATGTGATTTATGTGTTATGTGACTAAGTGAGCTGTTGATAATGGTCATTCATTGAGTTCGCAAAACTCACCCAAAATTTGCAAATATTTTTCAAGATCAGAATAATACCACGTTAAGCAAACGGGAGTATCCCTACAACATACAAGTAAGGGATAGACGGTCGGGATCAGTTCATGTTTGCATTAGTGTTTTCCTATTTTGTATAAATTTATATTTCGTGATTTCTGTAAAATAATGTATTCCGAAATTTTTGTATAATGTGTATACAAAGGTTTTTATGGTGGAATGTAAGGATATTATGACTAAAGTGTTTTGTATTTAAAATGGGCTCCAATTGGCTATTAAAATTCTACTGATTGTATTGTGTTGATTGAAAATGTTTATGAATGAACATAGGCCTGAATTGGTTAATATTTCTGCATATTTTTATTGTTGTTTCAAAAATATATATACTGATTTTTTAATGATTGAGTACTCTAGCATGCCACCCTCGCGGGGCATGAACTCGAATATTCCTTAGGATGTCAGGTACATATCTGGCGAGAGTGAGGTGCTACATAGTTTCATCAACCTATAAACTCAAACTATAAAGTGGTTCTGCAATCGATTTTTATATGACTTTAACCATGTTATTATAGTTTGGCACACTAACCTTTGTCATTTTAAGTTCCTTTGTTTTTACTTTATCGTATGTATGTGTTTGAAAAAATGGGGTGGTTGGTTACAGGAGTAGGGTCTCCATATATTAAGATTTTTAATATCGGTAGTAGATGAAGGAGGTTTATATGTCTGTTGAATAAAGCAAAAACATAGTTCTTCATTTAGATCCATCATAGCTGAGCTCTATTTATATCACTTTACCATTATAAGTAATGTGAAGTATGATGATTAATATGTGGCACTTGGTAAGATGTAAGTAGGCATCAAATGGTTTGATATCATATGTGGTTTAAATCTGATGAATCAATGTATGTAGTTTTGTCTTCAAATTAGATAGTCTATAAACTGACTTTTTCTCTATCGCAGGTTTTAGTTACTGTTCCTATCGGAAAAAAATCCTGTTTAAGGAGATCTACCTTTAAGGTAAATCCCATGTATTGGTTTTAGTTGTTGTTCCTGTTAGGCTTTCATATGATTGACCGATCTCTTATACTGAAGCGTGTTCTTGATGATTTGCTTTGAATGCTAACCATGTTTGCTTGTTTTAGCCTTAATCATTTCATGTATACACCTACAATTGAATAAAGAACTTGTTGGAAATCATTTATCAATGAACTTGGTGGATGTAAAGAATGGTTTTTCAGGGGCAAGTAGATTGCCATGTTCGTTCCTAATTAGATGTAGTAATGAGATTGTTTTAACATGGTAAGTATTCTGGGTAGACTTTGGGGATATTGCCTACTAGCATACATGAAAAGAATCAAAATTCAGAAAGACTTGACTACAAAATGGCATTCAAGTATGTAGATTTGTGCGCTATTGATAAGGAATCCATCCCCTTAAATCCAAAATTCACGTTTACCTTAGCAATTTGCATGCATTAGGTTGCCATCTCCAATTCCAATAGAAAGAACAGGCCTGTTGTTTCTCATGCAAGTAGTTTGTTTAACCAAGTAAGGGTAGCTATCTTCTGTGTATAGAGGATAAGTTACATTGTCCCACACCCATTACACAACATAGAGATGATGAATAAGAAAAAGGTCCCATGGGCTCTAGGTATATGATTCATTAAGATCTGTCAAATGTTTTTGGATTGTTTTATATTCATAAATGCGTTAATTTTTCTAAATTTGCATTACATTCATACGTATAATTACAAAATGAAATCAAATGCGCTGTACATTCTAATAGTTATTATGGAGGTGGATATTTTGTAAAAACCTATTATATAAACAAAGAAATGTTAAAGAGTGATTTAAGATAATAATATGTGATTAATGTTGATGACTCTTTAACTAATATAACAGCAAGGATTACTTAAAATTTTTGTGAAAAGTTGAATTACATATTGTACTTTGAATTACAAAAGTTGTTAAGGGTTTACAGGCATACGCTTATCTTTTTTTTTCCCCCTTCTTCTCTCGTCATTAAGAATGGGAAATTGAGTTTCTATATTATCTTCTCGTTTTTCTTTTACTCTTTTTTATGCCTTTAATTGTATTTACAAAATATGTTGAGAGAATTCTATAACTATTATAGAGAATGTTATAACTATTATAGAGAATGTTAAGTAAAGAATGCTAGCTTCTTTAGAACTTAAGTCTGCTTATAATAGGTTTTAGATATTTTAATAATTTAACTTAAATTAAATTTTAATTTGATTTAAAATTTAATTAAATAATTTTAATTAAATACTACTCACGCCCAAAAAAGATTCATCAATTTTTATTTACTAAATATCTTACATTTAAATACCTTTTTTGATCTTTGGAATTTTCCAAATTAGGGCATTCGACATGGACCTACCTCAGGAAATCGAGAATTACATAAAAGAATCAATTGATGATAATCTGGGTCTTCAGGTCTCTTCACAAACTCTCCAATTAAAGCTTCGTGCTTCTGAGGATGCTCGACGTCGACTCCACGATCAGTACACTCTTCTTTTTGAGAAGTCCCGCCAGAAGGACGAACTCATCGACCGAGTCAAGGTCCCTACTTTTATGTTTTTTGCGCTTTGTTATCTTGAAGGTTTTGCTTTTGTTTGTTTGGTGTTTGATTTATGCATACTTGTTTGTGTTTTATAGACGGAGGCTAGTATGAATGCATTGGCGGTAAAAAAGTTTGTGGAGGAGAATCAGAGATTGGCGGGGGAGTGTGCGAATTTGGTTAGTCAGTGCAAAAAATTGGAGAGGGAATGTTCGCTTTATGACAATGACAGGGAGGCTTTAATGGATTTTGGGAATGAGGCGGATGAGAGAGCTAAAGAGGCTGAGATTCGGGCTAATCGGTTGGAGGAGGAGTTCCTGAAGTTGTCCGAGGAATTGAAACTGTACAAACATGAGAACGAGGAGGCACGACGGGTAATTTTATTTTCCGCTCTTCTTTTCATGTTGATTTTTTTCAACTTTTGGGTGTGCACGGAATGAAAAGACATGCTTGTGTAAGAATGATGTGTGATGGGTGTAATTGCTATAAGTAGTGTGCATTTTTCCAATTGAAAATTTTGGGAAAATCGTGATACTTCTGAATCTGGTGTTCATGATAAGAAATGGTAAACTTTGGTTATGAAGGTCACTGATCTATATTTCTATGATTTGTACAGAGGATATTTATCTGGTTGAAAACACAGAAAGAAGATGTTTAGTTTAATAATGTGAATAACAATTCTACGGTCATATTGAATTCAATTGTTATTTTACATTCTAAAAGTTTTTATTTTTGGTTTTTGAAAATTTGCCCTCATCTCCTAAAAAATGTCAACTGTGTGGTTATGAAAGTGGCACTTAATGTGTTCTAACATATTTTGTTATTAACAAGACTTCAACAATCCCAATTTTTCTGAAATTGGATGTTGAATCTGGTTACGACAAGAGGAGGGATTATTTATAACCACAGTAAATGTGCTGTTTCCAGGTTAGAAGTGCAATTTGTTACTTCACATTGAATGCCTTTAGCATTAGACTTTGTTTCTTTTGCTTCTTATCTGTTCTGTAGATGGCATTAAATAGGAAGTAGCTTTCATGAATAAGGTAGTTCCGTATTGGTTCCGTGCTTCATAATGAGTACCAAATGCCTGATCTTCATTTTCATATAGTTTGACTCGTCTGCTGAGAGAACAGATGTGGAAGGCTTTTTACTCGAGTCACTTCTAGCAACATTAGTCAGTAAAGATGAAATTGAATATGGTCATGCATTTTTGGAGGCAAACAGTGAACATGAATCATGCCAAAAGTTGCTGCAAGCGTGGGAGAGGTATGGATGGTCCATAATTACATCAATAATTCATTTTCATTATGCCTGTTATTCTCAGATGTGATTGTGTAGTTAGAACTCAATCGCAGGAGCTTAAGCTAATCTATACATTACTGTGTTAATATGTTGCCTAGATTCTTATCTCATTTCATTTCTTTGGATGCTTCGTCTTTTGCTGTCACAGCTTGAGGCCATCAACTCAGAAAGTTCTATCGCTTGCTGCTAAAGTGAATACCCTTCAAAAAGAAAAGGAGCTTCTCAGGACCAATCTTGCTAAGGCTGAGGAGGAGGTCCAAAGGATATAAAGTTTTTTTTTTCTTTTTTCTCTTTCTTTAGTTTTCATTTCAGACGTCAAGTTTTTTTTTTTTCCATTGTAGGTCGAGTTGCTATCTGGTGAAAACTGTATACTGGACGAGGAGAACAAGAGATTGTTAAGGCATCACCATAGAGAATGGAACATTGATGGTTCTGATGGAAAACATACGAAAAATACATCTGCCAAGGTAACATTTGTGTGCATTATACAAAATATACACATCCGCCACAAGATACACGTAAATGTATGTAGGCGCTTGCATTTGTGTGGTCATTTTGTGCTTAGGAAAAACTTCTCTTCTCTTGAGCAGCGTGGTTCAGCTTTGTGCATAGCATATGCTCCCTTGTGGTACATTTAGTTCTATATATACGTGAAAGTTTCTCAAGTGGCTTGAATTGGTTGAATTATTTGCAGAGAAATAAGGGAAAATCGAGTCCAAAGGTGAGTAGTCCCATAGAAATGAAGTTGGATCTTAAGGAAGTCGATGCAGTGAGACAGCCATTGTCACCCTTGCGGCATAACTCTCCCGATGGTAGGAGAATGCACAAGAAGTGAGCAAATTGTTTTTAACAATTCCCGACTTACAGAGGAAAGAGAGATTTATTTTTCTTTTCAATTTGTATTTTGTCCCCTTATAGGCATATAACCTTTTCTTTAGGATTTTAACCTTTTCACAATCCACTTCTGGAGGATCTTGTATATCAGTAGATCTAATGATATAATGTTTCTCATATTCTCGTCAGTATCTGAAAAAAGAAGCAAGATTCCATGTGGTAGCTATTTGTCTTCTGGATTCGTATTCCCAGATAAGATAAATAAAGAAGCAGAAAGAGTAAAAGAAGATAAAAAAGATTATTTATGAAATAACTAAATTTATGGTTTATTCTAAGAAATAAGATCATTATTATATATAAAGAGACACACTTGATATGATGGATAAATTATAAAAAATATAAATATTACTAAATTTTGTAATATTAATTTAAAATTTTAAAAATGACAATGCAATATTTAATTTTTTTAACTTTTTACAACTAAACTGGTTCATAATTATACAGTTAATAATCTTGATATAGCATAATTATTGGCATGTAACATATAAATGAAATGTCTTATTAAATATTAAAAGATTTAAGCAAAATGTAAACCTTAGAAAATGGATAAAAAAGAAGAGAAAAGAAGACTCATTTTTTTAAATCCTAAACTAAGATCTTGATCATAACTAAGATGCTCAGGCATCAAATCCTCTGTCTCAAATATCTTCTTTTAACCATATTTTAGCCCCAAAATGACGTCATTTTATATGAAAAAACTTCAATTATTGTTACACTTATCATTTTGACTTTTCTTGTGAAATTTACGATTCAAACACCAAAATTCAATATTTGAACAAGGGGTCATGTCAATTATGTTCTGAATTAGTCTAATCTCAGTTATATAATTACCATCAAGAGTTTTAAGTCTTCTGTCCTAATTATCTTATTTTAATTATGTTCTTGCCCCAAAATAACGTCAGTTTATGTGAAAAAATTGATAATAATTATATAATTGAGATTGACCTGATTCATAATATAATTGACATTAGCCCTTATTCAAATATTGGTTTTTGTGTTTGAATAATAGATTTCACAAGAAAGTCTTGAAGAAAAGTCAATATGATAATTGTAAAGATAATTGAAGTTATGAATGTCAACTGTTAATGTTACGATTGATAAGGTTATTATATCAAAACATAGATTTTAAAAGTTATTTTTGTTGGGGAATCAATGCAGATCCAATATGACATATAGCAAAATAATTACAAAAATTTTTATTTTAATTTTCTAAAG
>JANITW010000005.1:66233130-66259028 GCA_027564335.1 Erythroxylum williamsii | reverse complement strand
CCCGAAACTAAGGTTTGTCTCTTAATTTTTCAGATTCAATTATTTCTTTTTATTTACGATTTTTCTTATACTTTTTCTTATATTTTTTTGAATCAAAACCAAACCCCCCTTTTTGTTACTTTGTTTTAGTTTTAATCTTGCTAACCTTTACCGTTAAAAATTTCTCGTGAAAACGATATCCCCTTACCACTACTACATTAATTTGTATTAACGCAAGTGATTTCTTTTAAATTTGGTTACAGGCGACAGCAACACCAATCATCTATTCACATTTCATATTCCCCACTTGATCATAAACACCCAAAATATAACACATTCCCGTACACTCAAAACATAACACAACATAAACATTCATCCATAACTTTTGCTACACCCAGTTCCTAATTTCTTGTCAAAATTTGAGACTCCTAAAGAAAGAATTTAAATTATATTTCTTAATAAGAAATGTATCCATATGTCTCTAGTTTAATCAAAACTAAGAATCATCACAATTGGACAACTATATAAGAAGTTATGACTAAAAGACTGAAGCATGCTCAAGATTATATTGCTGCAACATTTTCCAGCTCAACTACCAAATTTTGTATCCAAATTTTATCCTAACACAACTCATACCAAGATCCCCTGTTCTACCTTATCACTCCTCATTCTCAAATCCATTTCAAATCCAAAACATTCACAAATCAATTCATGATCTATCTTTGATTATAAACTAAAAACAAAACATATACATTTTCCCATTCATAATTGATTTTCTACACTCATCCTAACAATATATGGATTATCCAACTTCCAAAACATCTTTATAACAAATCATAGGTCATTAAGGATCATTCACAATTACAAAAACAAGAAATTTACATAAATTTCTCATCATCCACGTCACACACATTCAACTCACAAAATCAAGTCATCAATCCCACATTTCTAATCATTTTAGTTTCATTTTAACAATACCCATAACATTAAAAACATAACTTACTTGGTCACACTTCAAATTCTTCAAAAACAACACGAGCACTAGCTCCCAAGCATCGCACATTCATCATCTTCTTGAAGGAGGTAAGGATAAGTTTTCTTATGACAATGAGGAAGAAGATAGCAAATATGCTATTGGCAAATGAAGGAAAGTGTGATCTTCAAAGTTAAGGTGGCAGAGATTGAAGAAAATGAAAATGATGAAGAAGGAGAAGAGAACCACGAAGAGGAAGATGGGGAGAGCAAAAAAAAAGAACACCTAATGGACTTTTAATAAAAAGCAACGTGGAATACTAAAAAAAAAGGTTTAAAAACCTAATGGACTTAAGGCATTGTTTAGCAAGTGACATAAGTCACTTGCCACATGTCCAATTCTTATAACCTAAATCCAATTTCTATTCTAATTGTCTCCCAATTTTCAATGACACTTGTCAATAAATCCTAAAATCATTTATCAAAATTTCCATTGCCAATTGACAGTAAATTCTACTACTATTTATCATTTGTTTTGCCACTTGGCATTTTTTTCTAGTCCAAAAATTACCCTAATCTTTTAGAAATTTTTCTTAAAATTCTCCAAAAACTCTAAATAAATAATTACACTCTCCAAGTAAATTTTTAATACAAACAAACCACAATTCTCAATAATAATCTCATTTATGAACAATTATACCCGGAATGTCAATGAATGCATTTACAATCATTTTCATATGCAAAAATTCTATATTCATGTGCATGAGCATATCACATAATGCATGAATATGAAACGCATTTCTAATCTCTCAGTAAATCTCTCACATTTACTATTTTAGCCTCAACATGGGTAACGAGATGTTAAACCAAGGCCTTGCTTGAGGCCTAATTGGGCCTAAATGGCCCGAATTGAGCTCAAAAATGACATCATTTTGTCATTGATAGTCAGTCAAGCCTCGAGCTAAGTTAGGCCTAGAAAATTAAGCTCAAACTGTAACATCCCGTTACCGATGTGATGGGCATATTGGTAATTTGGATGGGTTAGGATTGAGTGCATTCATATATTGAATTGCACATGCATTTTGCCTCTATTTATTAATAAATGATCATTGTGATACCAGTATATGCAAGTACATGCATGTATGACATATTCCTGGCATAATCGTGTGAATTGGAAATTCTGAGATTTTTGTATAGATTGTGCTTTGATTATTGAATTGGAGTGAAAATTGAATTCTAGAGGTTTGAAAAATAGAATTGGAGTGTATGATCATGTGTTTCATATTTTGAGGATTTTTAGGAATTTTTCTGGAATTTTCGGAGTTACATGTCTGGACCGAAAAAATGACCTAGTGACTGATAAATTGGATTCCGGTTTCGAAATTGATTGGCAAATGACACGGGAAAATTTGAGTTATGATTTTAGGATTTATTGTTTAGATTCATTTCAAAATTGGAAGAAATTAAAATAAGAATTGGATTTTTAGACCCTGAGAAGTGAGCATGTGGCAAAGGAATTGCCAAACATGCCTTAAGTCTTTAGTATAAAACCCTAACTCCTTTGAATTTGCCTTTCACGATACTACTTTACTTTGAAAGAAAATATTGACTTTCTTCTTTGTTCCTCTTCTCTTCTTCTTTGTGGATCACCATCCTTGCTCTTTGTTTCCATTTTCTTGCTTAATTGCTTCCTTCTTCCCTTATAATCTAACCTTTAAGCTTGCTATTGGAGAAGATGATATTTGGTGGAGAAATGGGAGAAAGTCGTGGGTGTTGTAAGAGTTTGAGGGTTGGAGTTTGAAGTGATTTTTGAAGGGATTAATCAAGTAAGTTCTTACTCCTTTTGCTTTAGATTGTTTGATTTGTGGATTGATTTGAGTATTTTGATGAATGGGAAAAGGGTTGAGTTTCGGATGATAAAAATTTTGAGTTTATCTTGTTTTGATTTGGGTATTTGAGGGATAATTGATCTTTGATGAAATTGAGTTTAACGGTTAGTAGTTTAGAGTATATTGAGTTGTTTTAGAGTGTTTTTGAACTGATTTGGATGGATTAAAAATCGACAAAACTGAGAAATTTGGGTTTCGGGTGTGTTTCTGGGTTCGCACGTCTCGACATGTTCATCACACGCCGCGGCGAGCAATTCCTCTTTCACACGTCGCGACGTGTTCATTACACGCCGCGGCGAGCAGATTTCTTTAGCACGCCGCGATGAGCGAAGACGCATGCCGCGGCGATTGAAAATAGGCACGCCGCGATGCGTTCCAACGCATGCGCCGCGACGCATGCGAGGAGTCTTGCCGCGGCGAGGACGCCCATTATCCGAAAATGAATTGCTTCTTTTAAATGCTGAATTTTGAGGTTTAATTCCCAATGAGTTGGTTATTGATTGATTGCAATTTAGAGACTAAGAATTGTGAATTTATGAGAATAGAATTTCTAAATCAATTTCGAAGGTTCTCGAAATCGGATGGCAATTGAATAGTGAATTTGATTTAGATATAAAGATAGTTCCTATGTCTTGGAGTTTGACTTTTGGGGAGTTCTGAACCTAGTTAGATATATTACGGAGTCTATGAATTGCCATCTTTTATAGAGAAATAGTTGAGATGGAAAATTCGGGAATAGTGACAGGAATGTCATCAACATGTATAGTACACAATTCATTCGTTGTATGTGCATTATTGATTATTGTAATTGTGCAATTGGTAATGTTTACGTATTCTGATTGTTTTAGAGGCTCAAACGGAGCGTCGATCTTCGGACGTAGCTGAGACTTCCCGGCAGTAGCTTGGAAATTCAGAGGTGAGTAACCTAGTTGGTTCCTCAACCTTTATAAGTTTAATATTATGCACTTATGCCATGTGGAGTAAGGGAGGATTTGTGTGCTTTTGATTGAATTCGGACCACAGGTGTCCGAGATATTTGGAACTTGATATAGAAGTGTCAATTGTGGTACATTGCAATGATTTGGTTTTAACGCAGTATGAGACATATGCATTCATGCATAAAGGCATGTACAGATATGACAGTTGTGACCGGTGCAGCCACCGTATTTCAGAGCTTA
Source organism: Erythroxylum williamsii (assembly GCA_027564335.1). Lineage (NCBI taxonomy): Eukaryota > Viridiplantae > Streptophyta > Magnoliopsida > Malpighiales > Erythroxylaceae > Erythroxylum > Erythroxylum williamsii. The sequence continues at coordinate 66,255,010 of JANITW010000005.1, read as the reverse complement.
AAGCTCAACGCAACAGGGCTTCACGCCCAACGTAATTTAGAGCCATACGCTCAACGTATCAGGGCTTCAAGCCCAACGAAATTTAGAGCCACTGGCTCACTGTTAATGAGCTCAGGCGCACGGTCACAACACCGTAATAAAATGGAAAGTGTCACATGTGCATTCTGTATATGAATTGTGTGAGAGGCGAAACGTCTTATATTTGTGAAATAGAACGCATGTGATATTTCTGAATGTTCTAATATATGATATTCTGCGAATTGTGTGTATATGCATGAGTTGGGTGAACCATCGATGATGGTTTCTCGCTGAGTTCGCAAACTCACCCAACATTGCAATTATTTTTCAGGACAGCAGTAGTTGACTCCTAGCTCTAGTTAACAGATATTTTTGCCTTGTTGAGCGCGTTGGTACGAGAAGCTATGGTTCACAGGTCGGTCAGCGGGAATCTTTTGGGGATGACCTAGTTAGGAGTTGTTACTGTTCATTTTGGATTTGTACAGTTGAAATTGTGACAGAATTGTGAACTTATGGTTTTTAAGAAATGAAATAAGAAGTATCTTTTGGCTTTAAAAATTTAGTGATTTCGATATTGCCATTTAATTATATTGATGCCATGTAGATAATAGAAATGATCGAATCGTAGTGCACCCGTACCGTGGGTTATGTACCGGAACGACCTACGGGCATCTCGGTGTATACCCTACGGTAAGGGGGCGTTACATAATTGGAAGAAGAAGTGTTGTCTTGCCTATAAATGGAAGGAAGCAGAAGATAGTAACAAAGAGGAGAAAGAAAGAGAAAGAGAGAATTTCATGAAAAAGAGAGAGAATTACAAGGAGAAGAAGAGAATAAGAGAAAGAAGAGAAAACAAGTTAGGGTTTCAATTGTGTTAACTTTCTAGAGAGATTTTGGAGTTGATCAAGAAAGAAAAAAGGTAGATCACGAGAAGAGCTTCCATTTGAGCCAGGGGATCTCTTCATTTAGTGAAGAGACCTATTTCAGTTAGATCAGCTCACGGAGCACACATTAAAGATACAACAGGGAAGAGTCTTAAGACCTCATATTGTTTGCAAAGAGAAGAGACATTCGTTAGAACTCATTCTGAGCAAGCCTATAAGCAAGGAAATCAGGTGAGTTTCATGTTTATAATAGAAGTAATGAACCTTAAATGTTTTCTATTAAATCAAAAGAGTATAATGATTTCAAATTGCTTCAAAATTGTTGCATATATTGTTTTCAAATGATTTGAGAAATCTTTATATGTTCGATATAAGCATTTTGTTGATGAATTTCAAACTAAAGATAGAAATGTATTGAAACATTTTATTTCATGCCTTGAAAAATGTCATGGCATTTTGTATATTCAAAAAAGAGGAAAAAGTATGAGCATTTGATAAAATTATTTGAGCATGATTATGTGCTTCTGTTTGGGCGAGAGTGGAACCATTCTATTCATCATATGCACGTTGACAAGAGCCTTCTCCCGGCTGCCCGCTTGTGGCATATGAGCTCCAAAAAATGGACCCATTCTGTTCATAGGGTAAACTTCGGTTTTCTCATTCTATTTTATGGAACCCTCGAGTCATTTGGTTGTGCACTGCATCTTTGCATAGTCATGAATGGTGCATAATTAAGTGTGTGTGATGATATTCAAACTATGAGTTTGAGTTAAGATTGTGAATTTGTTTGAAAATTTGAAAACTATGCGCTTTATAAATTTTCTATGACTAATGACACATTTCAATGATTTTTCTTATTCCTTATTATAAACTTGTTACCCACGAGCTGTCAAGCTTACCCCTTCTCTGTCCTCTCTTCAGGTGATAGTTAAGGAGATCGAGTGATCAAGAGAATAAGGATGATACTTCAAATTCTACATATCTTGGAATTTAAGTTATCTTTAAGAAATACAAGAATTTGTAGTTCAAGTAACTTTTGTAGTTTGAGATTTTTGAATTATGTTGTAATGGGGCTTGAAAAGCCATTATAGTTTGTAAAACCCTTTTGTTTTGAGGATATTGAAATGTAAATGATGAAAATTTGTTGTATAAAATCTATTAAAGAGTATGATGAAGTAAAGATATGAGAGTCTTATGACTTTTCAACAAGAGTTGGACTTCACATTCAAAGATAGGGTCCAACATTAAGGTAATAAGTTTGTTTCGATATTTGATTGTCATGGGCACGTCACCCTTGTGGGATGATGCCTAACAAAGATTTTTTGAAATAACCCTACAGGATCATACGCTCAAGTATTATGATATTCGCAACAGGTTGGGTTCTAAAAACGAGTCCCAACAATTAAACCTGAATAAGCATATAGTAAGATTAAGACAGTAGCGTTTGAAACTTCTAATAAAGCATGATCAAAACAAAAGGAATTCCCAAAACAAGTTGAACTCTGTAGGAATTTTATCATCTAATAATTATTTACTAGTACTCCATCAAGCTTCTTTCAAATTCTCTAATTCTCCTATTATTTATTATCCTAATTGAAGTAATGTCCTCCATATCTAAGATCAATAATCCCAAATTCTCACCACAACTTCTCATATCATCATTTAAATGCCTAAAACAACCTCTACCATTTTCATTTTCATTAGAGTACAAAATATTGTTAATAGATAGAGACCAAAGTTACTTTTATATTGAAATAGAAGAGCCACAAGTTTTATTTCATTTATAATAGTAAGTATAAAGACTCATATTTATAAAATGTTGTATGAATTTGCCTCTCCAATAACATAGGAGGAGAAACATGCTTATAAAGAATAAGTATTAAAAGGAATCATTTTCATTCTTTAGTAGTAATTTTAATTTAGGAACATGATTAATGGATTCAATGATCTTTTTATCAAAACTCTTACTAGTGAAACTTGGCATTACACTTTGTAATTTTTATATAACCTAATTAAGGGGCAATATAAAAGGTTTATTTTTAAAATATGTAAACACATAAGCAACAAAAATAAACATTATTTTGTTTAGATCAATTTAAATGAGAAATAGTGTGTATTTTGAATTTTAAATTTTGATTTTCTCAATGTTATTGAATTATTAGAAATCATGTTATTAAAAATATTTTTAAGTTACTCTTTTGTATTTATTTTACTCTTTATTACAATATCTTAAAATAATTTTAACTGAATTATTTTATTTATAAAAATTTTAGAAATTAGACACTAAAATTAAAATATTGACAGTTATCCTATTAAAAAATAGATAAGGTTTAATAAATTCAATGCATTATTTTTATTGGTTTATTCACACAGTTGCAGCAAAGCAGTTGTTACTAATTATTGCTTCTTGATTTCTTCAAAAGCTTAGTAAGAAAGCACATGGAAGCTTGAGAATCTCTGGCGTAGAAAGTAATGATAAAGCCTTATTCCATTTTTGTGTTTAGAAATGATTAAACATGCCGGCCCAAACTTTGAGGTGCAGGTGAGTTGGTATAGGATTTTTTAAATTTAAATGAGGTATTGAATTTAAACCACTCTTATGTATGTAGTTATTTAAATTTTGATGCTAAAATTTTACTTTTCATAAAGGATCTGTCTGGTTCGAACAAAAATTAATCTGAGTGTAGATAACTTAAAGATATTTTCTCCTAAAATATCTCGTAGGTAATTAAAAAAAACATGCTAACTCAAAAATACGTAAAACGGTGCATGCGTGTGTGTATATCTTTATCATAATTTTACCTTTTCATTTTATTATAATAATTATATCATTATTCTCTAATTACATAAAATTCTAAATCATAGTCCATATTTTGTAGGGATTTTTATAGAAATTATTAGAATGCATACTAAATAAAATTCAAATAACCTTAATAATCTATACATTTTTAAATATTTTTAATAAACTTAACAAATAATTATTATATTTTAACTTAAGTTTACAGCCTAAACTACTTGTTTCTTTCTTTTTTTAGAAATTCATGCAAATTAATTAACAGCAGAAGTAATTTATATTTGCTTGACAACATCTAATCTAGCTCTTTTTGAAATTTCATGTAAATTAATTTACAATTTCTTTTCTATATTTATCAATGTTTTAAAAATTAAACTGGTTTGATAATTTAATAATAAAAATTTTGAACTGGCCCAATTTTTTTAAATTTTTAGTTCAATTTAATTTAATAATTTTTGTAGCTAAAAACTGATCAGTGTATTAATTAATAGGTTAGCTTTTATAAATTAAAATAAGTTAATTAATTTTTATTTACCAGTTTTATTTTTTAATTAAACTTTAAATATTTTATAAATAAAGGCAACTTTTTTCAGTTATCTATTAAAATTTTCAATCTTATTCATTCTTTGACCAGTTTTATAATAGTCTAATATTAATTAATTATTTTACATTTTAAACTTCTTATTTTACTAACGTAAATTATGATTTGGTTTTAAAAACATTATTATTTATAGTGTTAATTACGTATATAGTTTAGGTTTTGAGTACGTTATAAAATTTATATTAGCCAATTATTTTTTAATGTATTCAGATTATATAATACACAAAAATAAAATATTATTTTGTGAAATCAGGGCAACCTTTAAAATTTAGGATTCTATCACATTATATCGATGTTCGATGCACCCTCTCAAAGCAAAGCATTTCAAAAAGTTTAAGAATCTATGGCATTAATATTGACTGTAGATGACGTGATGGAAAAGACAGAGCTTCATGTTAGGTTCAGAATTGGAAGAACGAAATCACGTGAATGCATGCATGCATGCATGAATCGTAATTTACGTACGTATTTATAGGTAAAATTTATTAGACTTTAAAATAATAATTAAAATAAAATATATGTATATTTTTCATAAAGTTCAAGTGTTCAACGCTTCTGAGGAACCCATGAAGCAGGAGGAGACCATAAAAGGTGTGTAAGTCGACGCATAAACAACTAAAGCAATTTTAGGTGAAATGGTGCCATAAAAAATGGAACCGAAGAATCCCAATACGGACTTTTGATACAGTCTCACGTGCCAAATGTCAAACGCAACACGCCACGTAAGCCTTTTCTGTTTTCAGTTCGCTCACGTGTTTGAGCCAACCCTCGACGCTTAGTCATTGGTCATATTCTCTGGACATATTTGCCCCTGAACAAATACTCCATTATCCAATTACTCAAAAAAACTCATTAATTAGACCTCGAGAATCATATCTACAATTTTGAGAACACGACACAGAGGCAAATGAAGTCGTGAATAAATTAAAGCGTAAGTTGGGTTGGGTTACTGGGAAAAGGAGTTCTCAGTTTCAAGGAATTCTCTAATGTAAAAGCTCCGGTCTTCGTGTTTGGCTTCTTTTACCTAATTTTTCTCTTGCTTTAAAGTAAAACTGTTGTACATTTCCCGTTTTCTCTGCAACTGACTCAAATAGATCTCCAGCATTGACTCAATCTGCAGGTAAATTTGTTGGTACCATAATCTTTTTGCTCTTTTCTACATCAGTTACAATTTGATTTTACTTTATGTAACTAGCAGTATAACATAACCGAATAAAGTGACGTTCTTTGTGATGGAATCCGCTGAAGATAATCTCTCTTGCCATTAGAGATAGTTAAGGTAATTGTTGAGAATCCGTAAGATTGGTTATCTGTGCTTGTTTCTGCTTATGAGATCTGGAGATAAAGATAATGTTTTGTAGTAATTCAAAGTGAACAATGTCTTCAAGTTAATTCATGCAAAGTGGGTTCTCTGTCTGTTTTTTCTGGTAACCCATTCAACTTTTCCTTGATGTCTCTTCTCAATTCGGTTATTGTTTTTGTGCAGGACAGTTCCTGGTAATGGGGAGTCAGAAAACGAGGTTTTTCCCAGGACGCCGAACTTCAACTCGAGCTCTGCCGTTGACCGACCTGGGTCAACATTTAAGGAAGGTTCTACGTGAAAGCAGTTAGGGAGGTGGAGCAGACTAAAAGTTTAGATTTTTAACTGGTTTCTGAAGTCGCATAATGGATTTTGGTCGACAAGACCAAAAGGAGTCGCAAATTGAGATTCCAAAAACTCCATTCAGGCCTATCCCACAGAAACTATCTGTGATCTACACAGACGAGCTGGGAAATCAGATAAACCAAGGAAATTGGATTGGACCAGTGGGGATTTCACCTGTTTTTACTCAAACAACACATGGCAATTTGGTGGATGCACGTTTGGCTCCTTCCAATTGTAACTGGGAAGCAGCTATTGCAACAAAAATGAGAACTTATACTGACGACGTCCAAGCAACCAGAGAGCGTTACAACCCAAAATGGAACAATGTTCCTTTCGAAGTTCTCTTGGCTTCTCAAGAAGCAGCAGCAGCTTCTGCAAGTTGGGCACTGTGCGAGAATGGAGGCTCCTCACTCAAGTCAAACTTATACATTAATGGAAATTACACACAACCACAATGTAAGACATTTCAGTATTTCTTACATGAAATAAGCAATGCATATAGATAAGACAGACATTTTCTATGCTATTTTAGACTCTTGGGATGATTATGTTTCCAGGCCCAAATTTTGGGTTGTTCCATGCAGTTCATTTTTGCACAAATGTAATTTGCTATGGGTTCTCTGTAAATAAAGCGAGTTATGGAGGAAACAGGATCTTGTTCCTGTGAACAAAAGGTTAATAGGAAATAAACTTCAAGGAATTGTAAGGAACCTGAAATTGGCAGCATTAAACATCAATTGCCAGTAATAAATCAATATAGAGCATATCGCATTCAAAATGACTATCAACAAGCTAGACCTCACCATGGGAATGCCATCTTTTCCTGTAATTGTTTCTTTTTTCAATGGAAACTTACTATTCAATTTAATTTCATCAATGTTTTTCGGAAACAAGTTTATGAAGGCTACGCCTTTGAAGTTGTGAAGTTTTCAATTTGTACTCTTAACTTCACTAGTCTGAGATTATGACCACTTGCAGATGAACCTCAGCCCTGTTATCATGCTGCTGATGACCTAAACTTGCAACAAGAAATCACAAATGGATTCTCTGCCAGAACCACCTGTCAGTTTGCTCCTGTAACACCAGAAAAGAGCATCAGAATAGAGCACAAACAGGTAATGGAATCACAATTCTTATGTCAAAGTGAAAGAAGCCAAGAAAGAAACGAGCAGGAGAGCAAACTTGCAGCCACAGGGGTCATTGACAATGAGATTCATGCCAGTAAAGAACTCCACGACCTGAAGACAGATTCTTCACTTGCTGATACTTCTACAATTATTAAGGATAATCACAACTTTGAAAGGGAAGGTGGCAATACTATTGACCTAAACAAAACTCCACAGCTAAAACCTAGGAGGAAAAAGCACAGGCCTAAAGTGATTATAGAAGGAAAGCCTAGGATTCAAAAACTGGACACACCAAAACATGCTGCTTCCAGTAGGACCCAGGCAGGAAAGAGGCAAGTACAGGAAAAAGCTGTTAACACAGTGGTATATCCAACAGGGAAAAGGAAATATGTTCGAAAGAATGCAGCCAAGAAGCTTTCAACTCCAGATGAAGCAACTGGAGAGTCCACTGATTCAGAAACACTTTTACCTACCAAAAGGTCGTGCAGAAGGACATTAAACTTTGATGTGGAAGGACAACCATCAGGTGAAAGCTCTAAATTCAAGTCAACTATCAATCAGAAATCTGAAACTGATGGACAAAATGCTGCTGGAGGAAAGCAAACAGTACATCTAGGCCCTGGAATTGAAGTTCGGCTTAGAAACACTCAAAGTGGAATTGCCAATTCTCATACCCTTTCTATGCAGGAAGTGCTTCTAAATTACCTGTCAGTACCTGAGAAGAAAGCACCCAAACTACCACTCTCTGTTGATAATGCTCCACGGCAAGAAAAAGTGAACGCTGATTTTGAACAAAACCGAACAGGAGATATAGTATCTGCTCCCTGTGCAGAAGAAAATACTACAAAAGTCTTGCTACAATGTAACACTCATTTATCACCAATTATTCTTAATGGCTTCAACTGTAGCACCTTTAAACCTTCGACCGTGGAAGGACAAGCACAGAGGTCAAACAATAACCCCTACATGCTTGTAGATTATCCAGAAACTTTCAGCACAAATGTAACAGGAATTCAATACAATGCTTTACCTGCTTATCAATCAGTGAGCTGGTTGAAATTTCCAAGCACATGCAAGAAAAAGAGAACTGAAAAGGGTCAGAATTCAACCACACCCAGCACAGCGCCTTCCATGACTGCCCCTAAAAATTTACAATTTCAGCCATGCCCTCAAAAAGGTTGCAATCTTGATCCTTCTACCTCAATATTCAGCTGTGCTTCTACACTTTATTCCAGAGGAATTCCAGATGCACTCAAAGAAGCAGGAAGAGTCCTTCAGCACAAGCCAGAAGTTTTTGGGTCTATGATACATCCAACAGACAGGTCAAAAAAAAAGAGACCAAAAGCTTACACTCAAGCGAGGGATTTAGCTTCACTGGCTGGAATTGCACAGTGTGCAACTAGTCCAACCTGTGCTGGTAGACAAGCAAGTTCAGACAATAACCGGCAGCAATTTGCAATGCCAGGTGGACCTCTTACTGTTACAGAAGCATCACTGGTAGAGACACCGACCAAAAAGAGAACCAAGAGGAAAGTTCCTTTGGTTAATCTAACATTGTCCAGGAGAAACCAAGAGTTGTCACTCGGAACAATGACTTTATACAATAACCAAATTCCTGCCAAAATTCGAGGTATCACCAATATCATACTTCGATTTTGGATATAGTTAAAAAAATATCAGTTTTACAGAATTAATGTATCTACCAACTTTGCCATTTGCTTATTAATCAATAGCCATCTCATGCAGGTGCTCCTAATGCAATGTGTAAAGAAATGCCTACTGCTGACATAATAGCTGAGCGATTAGCAAATCTTGACATAAATAGGGAAGACAATAGCATCTCATACATAGAGCAAACTGCACTTGTGCCTTACAGCTTTAAAAATGAAAAGCAGAATGCCATTGTCCTTCATGGGAGAGATGACACTATTATACCCTATGATAATTCATTTGAGCCCATCAAGAAACATCGGCAACGGCCTAAGGTTGATCTAGATGAAGAAACTACTAGAGTGTGGAAGCTTCTTCTAGCAAACATCAATAGTGAAGGTATTGATGGAACAAACGAGGAGAAAGCAAAGTGGTGGGAAGAAGAACGAAATGTATTCAATGGGCGTGCAAGCTCATTTATAGCTCGCATGCATCTTGTTCAAGGTCAGAATAGAATTTCGTTAAATTGCTTTATTCAATTTCAACAGGACCAACAACCTCCTTGAAGTGATTCATGAATAGTTGGTGAAAATGTTATATTGCTAAGTGAATCTTTTTGTTGAAACACTAGATGTAATCTATCTGCGGCTACAAAAACACATTTCCAACATGTATCATTAAACCTGCAATTTATTCATGTTATAAATGAGATCCCTGAATATCACTTCGCCAAGAAACTTGACACATTGACTATGTCATAAGAAATATGGATTCAACCAATATAAGTCGGATAATGAACATATGCAAACATGAAGGTGTGAAATTTGGAACCGTTTCTGCTCATATAAAACTTAACACTGAGCTAGTAGATGTTTCATTATATAACACTGAGTTAGTAGATGTTTCATTATATAACACTGAGCTAGTAGATGTTTCATTCTATAACCACTGGATAATGACAGAATGCAGGCAAACATGAAGGCATAAAATTTAGAACTATTTTTGCTCGTATAAAACTTAACACTGAGCTAGTAGATGCTTCTCATTCTATAACCAGTGTGTAAACTCAAACATTTAATCATTATCCTCAGCAGTTATAGTTTAAATCTTAAGAAATTGAGCTTTTGTTATATTTGCAACTCAATGTTAACAAGTCTTCGTACAGTTAATTTGCATTTGAAGAGCAACGTCTTTATACAGGGGATAGACGATTTTCTCCATGGAAGGGATCTGTACTAGACTCGGTTATTGGGGTCTTTCTTACTCAGAATGTATCAGACCATCTATCAAGGTGAGCCTTAGTTTTCTACATATTACTTCTAAATTCTCAAATTTGTGCAGAAGGGAAAAGTTTTATTGTTTCTTTCCAATTGCTCCTTTTCCTGTTTTCTCTGCAGTTCTGCATTTATGTCTCTTGCTGCACACTTTCCAGTTCAGTCAACAAGTAAACATACATCATGCCATGGAGGAAGCATAACAAAAACAATTGACGAGCCTATTGTGTGCATACTAGAGCCTGAAGATACCATAAAATTGGATGATATGTCAAATCAATTGATTTGTGATCAGAGTTCCATGACTCTTGAAGAAAATGAGCTTGTCAAAGGACAGGAAGTAGTCAACAGTAATGAATCATCTGCAAGCAGTTCAGGCACCCTTGGCTCAGGACTCAACAAGGAGACATACTACCAATCAATAGGAATCAGATCAACCACGAGCACCAATGACAGAGAGGGGAGTTACACAGGAGAATGCAGGATAATAAACAAGGCTTTTTCATCCCAAAATTCTGGACTTTCATCTCAGAATTCTATAGATACCCCAAATGTTCAAGCCGCTGAAATAAAAGAATCACTTCAAGAAAGCAATCCAGTAGCATACAACCTGACTGAGGCATTTCAACTTGACAGTTTCTTTACCTCTACTCCTTGTATGGAGCTATTGCAAAGATTCAATTCTACAGCTGAATCCAATATGCTTTACGAAGTTAGCAGTCAACTAATCAACATGTCATCTGATCAGAGTTTGAATAGTAAATGTGAAACAACCCCAAACCTGCAGAATGACTTCCTGGGCCAAAAGATAGAGGGTTCACATCTTACCTCCAATTCAAAAGTTCAGGAGGTTGAGCACATTGAGGTGGTCACCAATGAAATTAGAGGATTCAACTTATCCAAGGAACAAGGCCTAAACAGTGTGAAAGATAATAATTTTATTGCAACACAATCTGGCAGTCAAAGTGCAGGTCATAAAGAGCCAAGAATGAAAGTTCAAAATTATTGCACATCTCCAACAGCAAACTTGTCATGCAACATTACTCAAGAAGATAAGCATATGAGTGCCCAGTCTCAAAACCGCCCAGATAAAGGTTGTTTTGTTGACAAACAACTAGCTGAGTTTGGACAGGCTCTAGATATCATGGAGAGTACCAGTACATCTGTTGAGCAACAAAAGAATTCACTAGATACCATAGTGTCAGACTTGACAGAGCATAGTAAACCTGAGATTAAAGGGCTTAATAAGATGGATGCAGCCAGAAAAGCCAAAGGTAGAAGGGTTGGCAAGGAGATACAAAGTAATGTTGACTGGGATTCCTTGAGAAAGCAGGCAGAAGCAAATGGCAGAAAAAGAGAGAGAACAGAAAACACAATGGACTCATTGGACTGGGAAGCTGTACGATGCGCAGATGTTAATGAGATCGCCAACACAATTAAAGAACGTGGGATGAACAACATGCTTGCAGAAAGAATAAAGGTAGAAACTGTACATCATACAATAATTCATCTAATCCAATCCAACTACCTAAAATTAGAGTAACTTGATTCCAACAATCACATTGATAATCATGCAGGAGTTCCTTAATAGACTGGTAAGAGAACACGGAAGCATTGATCTTGAATGGCTAAGAGATGTTCCACCAGACAAAGCAAAGTAAGCCCAAGAATTAGTTCTAGACTTCAAAAGCACCAAACACTTATCTCAGCCATTAATAAATAAATATTTTCTTCTTGTAAGGCCATGCTGATTTTAGAGTTTCATCTAATGAATGCAAAGTACACAAGTTCATTGGTTTATAACTTTACACAGTCGACACAGTAAGATACTTGCTTTCAACTCACCTTTGCAGGGAGTATTTGCTAAGTGTGAGGGGATTGGGGTTGAAAAGTGTAGAGTGTGTACGACTTCTAACACTTCATCATCTTGCTTTTCCAGTAAGTTCCAGTGAACTGAACACACATCGAAAGTAAAAGATTCAGACCTTGTTGCTAGCAGATCTCAATTAACTAAACTGTGAAACAGGTCGACACAAATGTTGGACGCATAGCTGTACGACTGGGATGGGTCCCACTTCAACCACTTCCAGAATCTCTACAGTTGCATCTTCTGGAGCTGTCAGTATAATAACTAAAAGATTAGAGGTGCTAACTAATATGTTTAATACAAAGTTACTAACATTATTCCTTTATAGGTACCCGGTGCTGGAGTCAATTCAAAGATACCTCTGGCCACGACTCTGCAAACTTGACCAAAGAACACTGTAAGGCTTTCCAGTTGACAACTCAAACCAAACACTGAATGCAGCTACATATGAATTGTCAAGTTACTTGTAAATAAAATTCTTTGCTAATCAATTTTAGAATGAGTGAACAGGTATGAGCTGCATTACCAGATGATTACATTTGGAAAGGTGCCCTTAAGTTTCTTTAGATATTACCTAACATTTACTGGTTTCTGTAATAAGAAGTTGAAACTATGAGACTATTTCCTTTGAGACTTAATGCAGGTATTTTGTACAAAAACCAAACCAAATTGCAATGCCTGCCCAATGAGAGGAGAATGCAGACATTTTGCAAGTGCATTTGCAAGGTCTGTGTATTCTTCTTTTTTTTTTTCAATTATCACTGCCATGTAGTTGCCAACCATAAAAACCTGACATGTAAGATCGAGAAGCCAAGTGAAATAAAGCCAAAGATACTAACTGTACAACAAATTTACATATAACCAAAAGTAGGAAACTTAGTTTCCTGTTTATCTTGTACCACGGCGTAAAAGACATCCACGGTCATCAATTGTGTTGTTTGCTAGGCAATTCTACAAAATGAAAAGTTAGATATGCCAGCTAATAAAGAAACCTTGTTTGCAGTGCAAGGCTTGCCCTGCCAGGGCCAGAGCAAAGAGGCATTGTAAGCGCAGCTGAAAGCAGAACTGCCCAAAATCCTGATGTGTTGGTTAAACCAGTGCCCCTATCTCTACCCCAAGCAACTGAACCAGACAAAAATTATCAAACAAACAAAAACCAACAGTTACTAACAAAAACTGAGGGAAAAAGCTGTTGTCCAATTATTGAAGAACCATTATCACCACAAACTGAGTACAGTGTACTGGCACCAAACGATATTGAAGAAACATTATGCGAAGATCCTGATGAAATTCCTACAATCAAGCTCAACATTGAAGAGTTCACCCAAAATTTACAAAACTATATGCAAAAGAACATGGAGCTTCAAGAAAGTGACATGTCAAAGGCATTAGTCGCTTTGACTGCAGAAGCAACTTCTATACCTACACCAAAGCTTAAAAATGTGAGCCGGTTACGAACAGAGCACCAAGTGTAAGTATTTGCATCCATTTCTTTTTGAAAGAATAATATTTAATACCAAGATGATAGCTTTTAAAGCAAGTAATTGCATACAAAAAGTTATTCATATCTAAGACTCAGATAGTTGAATTTGAGGTGATAGGTATTATAGTTATTACTCCCCGCAACTTGGAAATTTTAATTGCTTCAATGTGATTCTGCAGCCACTTAAAGAAAATAAAATTATGAGACTAACACTCCACATTTGCCATTCTCAAATTTGATCAACGACATATTGGCTTGTACAATCGTAGAAAATTTATCATCCACTTTGCACTGAATTTCATCTTCTTGAACTACAGATATGAACTTCCAGACTCTCACCCTCTTCTGCAAAGGGTTAGTTTCTAAATCTTTGTTTGACCCCCTCCCCCCTTCCAAAATGACATTTCTTAATTGATTTGACTTTGGTTCAGTTGGATAGAAGAGAGCCTGATGATCCGTGCTCATACCTTCTTGCCATATGGACACCAGGTAATGCTATTATTATATATTTCCTTTCAGTTGAGCAAAATTTATCTAGGAAAGACTACAATACAACAAGCCAAAGTGCTTGGTTTGGCTGGATGAAAAAGCAACCTCATGCACAGCCTAAAATAGCATCAATATGACCAGAACATTTTGAAACCATTGGAAAGTTGCATGCACTATATACAGCCAATCGTGGTACGCTTATAATTTATTCTTATTCCAAATATTATCTGGAATTGCTTTGATCAGGTGAAACAGCAGACTCCATTCTAGCCCCTGAAAATAAATGCAATTCTCAAGAGTATGGCCAATTGTGTGAAGAGACAACATGTTTCTCATGCAACAGTTTGCGAGAAGCAAATTGTCAAATTGTACGAGGGACACTTTTGGTAAGAATATATGTTTCAGTTATGATTTTGATGTCCTTAGACAGAATATATCCAAACGATTGCAATCACCAACACATATAATATCTCAAAAACAGATACCATGTCGGACAGCTATGAGAGGAAGCTTCCCACTAAATGGAACATATTTCCAAGTAAATGAGGTTAGTGCAGCACACATCTTAATTCCATTGAGTTCGCCTACTTTATATTTCAACAGAAAATACATTTTTCCTGTGCAGGTATTTGCTGATCACGAGTCTAGTCTAAATCCAATTGACGTACCAAGGGCTTGGATCTGGAACTTGCCAAGACGAACTGTTTACTTTGGGACATCCGTGCCAACAATATTTAAAGGTAAAGCTTAGTAATTTATGTTGTTTAAATATTTAGCACACGTCAAACAACACTGAGATTGTCTCTGGGTTGTCAGGTATGACCACAGAAGCTATTCAACAATGTTTCTGGCGAGGTGAGTAAAACTCAGGACTCTTCTATTCAATGTTGAACGTTATGTTTTGTGAATTTTGTGTTGATTATTACTTAAGGAATGCATATAAGTGTAAAGCCAGTATACTGACATTCCATACCATTATTTAACGGATATTCAGCACATTGATTCCATAAACTATCCAGTATTACAAGAAAACTGTCTTAGGAGGAGTATTTTCCTAATCATTATCTACTCTATGCATTTCCCTGCCATTTATATTCCATGGCTTTTGTGATGTTACAGAATAGTTATTTCACAGTATTATCTAGAAATATGTGAAAGTTCATTATTTGCTGATAAGTTCAACAAATTCAGGATATGTTTGTGTAAGAGGATTTGATCAGAAGACTCGAGCCCCGCGTCCTCTAATGGCTAGGCTGCATTTTCCAGCCAGCAAGTTTGCGAAGACAAAAGTTAAGAAAGCGGATGGTTAGATAACATTTTCTGCAACATTCACTTAATAATTTTGTGGCGCATCCTGATTGACTAAGACCGTGTTTGGGGGACAATAACTAGCACCTTTCATGCCATTTTTAAGTAGCTTGACTTAGTTTACAGAAGAATAGGTGCAAAACCAAAGTGTACAATCCCATTGGCATATGGGTATGTAGCATGTACATGTGTAACATGGTTTAAATCTTTTAATATTAAGCTCATCTTTCTGAGCCATTCATCCGAAAACACTACAAAACACGACAATGTCGAGCAATGCAAGCTGCTAATTTGTTATTTCCTTTTCTCTTTCCAAAAAAATAATCAAGGTTTGCGGTTGGCAACTATAATGGTGTTATAGTGTTGAACAAAAATTGTGATATTGTGTTCTTGCACAAATAGTGTCAACCATAGTCCCCTATTAGAACTTCGCTGACAACTATCAGCTAGTCAGAAGTAAAAGGCTGGAAATAGCGACTGTAGATATCGCTGCTTCGCTTAAGCGTAAATGAATTAAAACAAAAACCATGCTTCGTCGGAGATTTACAGTAACGAAGATTGTTTCCATTTGTCAGTCTGATACTATAGGTCATTGAACTCCTTGATGGACTCAAAAGTATTCCTCCCTAGAACATCAACACGTTACGTTTATCACTAGAACACTGCATCGATACAGATACCACAAAATAAGCAACACACAGTGCCACTGCAGAAGAATCAGACATGAAACTGACGAAATGAAACAGCAACTTAAACGCAGAGCAGACTCAACAACACAAGTTAAATGGAAGCCACAACCATTTAAACTTAATGAAACCACAAAAACATTAACAGAAAAGGAGAGAAGAAAGAAACGTAAAGGCTAATTCACTGAACAGAGTGAATCGATGAAACGAGATATCGTCGACTATGGATCGAGAGCGTACCTTTCGATTTCATGGAGATGGAGGAAGAGGAAAGAACAGAACAGGAGACATGAGTGTCTTTGCTTTTAGCGCCTTTTTTTTAAGCGCCCTTTCTGTTTTCGTTTCCCTCCTAATTTTTGGTTCTTCAACCCACACGTGGGAACTACTGGGCGCTTTTGGTGGGCTTAGCGGGCTTAGCCCATCATGACCGTCACATTAGTATCCTTTTAACTTCCAAAATAAAGTAATCATGAGCTACACTGACTGCAGGATTCCTCGGACGTAAATGTATGCTTGTTTCAAAAAGAAAGGCCAGTAAAATTCTACACAATTTTTTAAACAATGGAAAATTATTCAGGAATCTAATCCAAACTTGACTCTATCATCTAGAGTATAAGTTTATGTTATTATTAGTGCACTTAAGCAGAGGTTAACATTAAAAAATATAATTAATAAAACGACTTCGTTTAACCACTTTAATAAGTGATGTTGAAAAGGAAATAAGAATAAGGTAAAATTTGTGAACAAATGATTTATGATGTAATTGTTGTCATTTCCTTTTTCATTGATTGTGTGTATATACAAAAGTTTTTGTTTTCATACAGCTAAAAAATTGCTCATCACACGTTTTAACAATTGCTAGTAGGGGAATATTTACAGCTAAATTTGTTACAATAGAATGGCATATTATTCAGTGTCTTACAGGTGCATTCCTTTACCATGAGGATCCTGAATATTCTGATGAATATTTGATCTTGGGCTGGAGATGAATCTGAAGCTACTACTTGGGCCTGCGTCATTCTTATCATTAATTTGGCCTAAAAGCATTTGGTCTCTTACATCCCCTCTCAAACGAGACTTAGGATTTGTGACAAGGTTGAGTTTGGATAATAAATAAGATAATCGTGTTGTTGGTAAAGGTTTTGTGAGTAAGTCAGCTACTCGGTCTGCTATACTGACATGTCTGACTTTTAGAACACCATCTGAAACTTTGTCTCGAATAAAGTGTACGTCAATTTTCAAATGTTTAGTGCGAGAGTGAAACATTGGATTGTGAGTTAAAGATCGAGCACCATTATTGTCACACCATTAGGATAGGCTTTTGAGATAGGGTGAGTAGCCAGATGAGTTCAATAGAGACCGATGAAAGTGCCCGATACTGTGTTTCAGTATTAGAGTGAGCCACGACTGACTGTTTCTTCGAGTTCCAGTACACAAGATCCCCCTGAGGAAGACACAACTACCGCTTGTGGACTTCCAATAATCAGGAGAGCTAGCCCAATTTGAATCACTGAAAGCTTGAAGATGAAGAGGAGAGGATAAGGGTCGAAAATGAAGCCCTAGATCAGTAGTCCCTTAAAGATAATGAAGAAACCTTTTTTAAGGCAATCTAATGTGTAGTGGATGGATTGATAGGAAATTAGCTCAATTTATTAACCGTGTAGCTAATATCTGGCCTTGTGTTGTAGAGATATTGAAGAACCTCAACTAAGCTACGATATAACGAAGGCTCAGTGAAGGGTAGACCATCATGGTGCGAGAGCTTTGACCAAGTGGAGATGGGAGTGGCACATGGTTTACAAGAGGACATATTGACTTGTTGAAGCAAATCCTCATATACTGACTTTGAGATAAATATAGCCCTGTTGCATTTCGGTAAACCTCAAACTCAAGAAAGAAATTTAGGCTTCCTAGAGTCGTGAGAGTAAAATGAGAGTTTTGCTTAGTAATAAGCCCTTGTATAGCTTTCTGATTGTTTCCCGTAAGGAGAATGTCGTCAACATAAACCAAAGCAATGAGAAGTATACCATTATGCTTGTAATAGTAGAGAGAAGTGTCAGACCTGGACAAATTCCCAAGTGTTGAATGCTATTTTGAGTGTTTGAAACCAGGCTCAAGGAGCCTGTTTCAAGCCATTTAGAACCTTAGAGAGACGACAAACATGAGTAGGCTAAGTGGAGCTTTCAAAATCCTGAGGTTGGCTTATGTAGACAACTTCCTACAAATCACCTTTTAGGAATGCGTTGTTGACATCGATTTGTTGGATGCCCCACTTATGAGAGACTGCAAGAGACAAAATCACCTTAATTATCGATACTTTGATAACTGGACTAAAGGTCTCACAATAGTCAATGCCAGGGGTATGATTGAACCCCTTAGCAACAAGTCTCATCTTATACGTGTCCACAGACTCATCAGCTCAGTATTTTGTTCTAGTTCCCAACATGTTCATGGTAGGTTCAAAAGTAACTAAGGTCCAGGTTCAGTTTTTGTGTAAGGCAGTGATCTCATCTCTTATAGCTTGAGTCCACATAGTATCTTGAAGAGCCTGAGACACATAGGTGGGTTCTGAGGTAAGACAAGATGTTAAGGCAGTAGAGTAGGTTTTAGGTTTAAAAATGCCATGTTTGGATTGTGTTTCCATGGGGTGGATATTTTGTGTTGGGGGAGGGTGAGTAAGAATAGGTGTTGGTTGAGTATGATGTGTATGAGTGAGTGGAGTATGTTGTGTATGAGGGGGTTGAGTATGCTATGTATAAGTGGAAGGGGAGGGAGTAGGTAGAGGAAAATTAACAAAAGAGTTAGATAAATGAGTTACTTGAGAATGATTGCTGGAGCAAGGAGGCATAGAAGGAAATGTTGTTGACAGTGGAGTGCTTCAAAATGAGGCTTTAGGATAGGTAGCAGGAGCTAAAACAGAGAGAGGTAAGCCTTTTGGGGTTTAAACTAATTGAGGCTTGGTGCGAAAAAGAGTTGTGTATGGAAATTCATGTTCATTGAAATCAATATAACGAAGAGACAAAGACTCTGCCAGTAGTAGTAAGACACTTATACCCTTTATGATGAGGGCTATACCCCAAAAATACACATTTTGTGGTGTGAAAATCAAGCTTTTGTTTGGAGTAATAGCATAGGTAAGGGTAGCAACTGTAACCAAAGGTTTTTAGGTGAAGATAGTTAGGACATTTGTGATATAGAATTTCAAATGGAGATTTATTATTGAGACGCAGGGTGGGGAGATTATTTATTAAATAAGTTGCTGTGGAAAAAGCTTGGGAAAGTAAAGTTAAACTAGTTTCTGTAATATGGAGGTGTTTTCTTTTGGAAACACATTTTGTTGGTAAGTATGAGGGCAACTGAAATGATGGTAAATACCAGTCTGATTTAGAAAGGATCAAAAAGCTTTGTATCCCCCCATTGTCTATGTGGATTGCTTTTATTTTGTGATCAAGTTGCAGTTCAATGTGAGTCTTGAATCGAATGACAGTAGCTAATGTCTCAAATTTAAATTTAAAAGGGTAAAACCATGTAAACCTAGAATAGGCATCAATAAAAATTAGATAATATATGTGACCTTCATTAGATGGGTAGGGAGAGGGTCCCTAAATATCAGAGTACACAATCTCAAGAGGTTTAGTGACAGTGATTTATCTTGCCTATATGAGTCACAAAATTGAAGATCACTGGGATCAAGTTTTAAGTTCATTGATTTTGAAACCATATGAAGTACATTTTTGGACGGGTGGCCAAGTTTAGCATGCCAAACATTTGCAGGTTTTTGAACATTATGAACTTCATATTTGTTGATTACACAAGCAGTAGAATGTATAGAAGAAAGGGCCTGAGAGGAACCAGAAATAGGAGTAGGGGTTGTGAGCTGTGATTGAGTGGTAGCTTTAAAATTGTAAAGCCCATCTCGAAACACTCCCCTAAGTAGAATTGTCCCTAAAACCTTGTCCTTAAACAAACAATAATTGTCAGTATACTCAACTACAATCTTGTTATCCTGTGTTAATTTAGAGATACTTAAGAGGTTTTTAGTTATTTGAGGAACATGGAGAATTTCTTTTAAGGCTAAGGGAGTGTGTTTATTATCAGGAAACCTAATGAAAGAGGAACCTATGTGAGCTATAGAGAGAGCCTTACCATTACCCACAGTAAGATGATCCCCACCTCCATACTCAGAGCTAACTGTCAGATTGTTCAAGTCATATGTGACATGCTTTGTAGCACCACTATCTACAAACCATGTTGAGTCACTACTAGGATCTGTAGGAGTGTATGTAGAGGGCTGATTGCGAGCAATAAAGGTCTGGGGACCAGATCCATGTTGCTGAAGACCACACGAGGCGTGTTGAGATTGATTTTATGGTCTCCAATTTTGTGAGCTTTGTGAACCTTGCCAAATTTGGTCAAAACACTTGTAACATTTGAGAGCGTCATGACCAGACTTTTGGCATAACTAATAAAAAATTATTCCAGCTCCAGTCCATCAGCCATTTCTGCCACGACCTCCTTTAGCCTAGCCAGCTTCTTTGATTTAGCTATTTGTTAGAGCTGTTATCTCTATTGTAGGACCTTGGCCGCTCGGGCCTCGCGTCCACAGGACCTCGGCCTCTCGAGCCTCGCGCCCATCCGTTTGCATATATTATTCACTTTGGGCCTCGAACTCTAGGACCTCGCATCCTCACGGTTTTACTTTTCCACATGACTTCCCAAGAGGTCACCCATCCTAGTACTACTCTGGCCCGAGCACGTTTAACTTCGGAATTCTGATGGGATCCGATGCGTTAGGGCATAAAAAACGCATCTTCAGTGGCTGAAAGTAGTGGGCCTCTCTCACTCACTGAGATATTGTCCCTTCTGACCCGTAAGGAAGGGTTTTGCTTCGCCTCTACTCGAGGGATGCGAACGCGTCTACAAGGGAGAGGTTTTCACATCTTTATAAGGCATGCTTCGTTCTCCTCTCCAGTCGATATGGGATACCCCAAAGTATCCACCCCTCACCAACTACTTCCGAAGCTAGTGCCTGGAAGTCTCGGCAACGTCTGTGGGTTGACGTCCCAATTGCGCCTCTATAACAATTAAGATACACACATATCACAAGTTGTACAATCAGAAGTGTATAATAATGCACATGCAGGAATTTAAATGTGTACAATACATGTTCGTGACAATCCCGGGTATCATTCCATAAATTTCTTCACAAAACCATGAAACTCACAATTTATTGCTCATAGACTTATTTCAACTGCTCGCGATCAATGAGAAAGAAAAAAATGTGGTAACCTAGTCAACCTCTCTTCAATAAAGTGTTCCCCTATGTTTTAGGAATCTATAGACACTAAAATTCCTCAATTTGGATTTATATAGGTCCAAATATTGCCAAAACACTGAAGTATGTTCAAAAAAATAACCCACTCATACTCTTTTCAGCCGGTCCTCTCTCTTAGATTCAATCAAGAAGCTTATGGAGAAAGTAAAGACAAATCCGAATTTTGAGTTTGAATTGAGGGATGAGACATTATGGTTGAGACAGAGGCTATATATGCCTAATGTGGATGATCTGAGGAAGGAGATTCTAGAGGAAGCTCATATGGCCGCCTATGCTATGCTCCCGATTCTATCATGTAGCATCGGTCTAAGTTTCAATGTGGCAATCAAAGCCCTATCTTGCTCCAGATTCAATTTCACATTTAGAGCTCTCAAATGTATCAAATTAGGTAGCCTTGATAATTTAATATGAGCTGCACTGGTGTGAGACTTCCTGCTCAAAGCATCTACCACCACATTAGCTTTCTCTGGGTGGTACTCAATATTACAGTCATAATCTTTCAGCAGCTCATTCGTCCTCGAAATTCTTACCTGCTTGTTCGAACAGGTGAGGATATTGTCTCCTCATATGCTCCTCTGTCTCCCAAGTTACTGTTAGCAGTGTGCCCTAGGCCAATGGATATTTGTGATTCATGTATTAACCTTATGACTTGTTAATAATATATTATGAGGTATTCCTTTCATATATGCATGTATTTCGTTTATGTAATGTGATTTACA
>JANITW010000005.1:66195964-66206696 GCA_027564335.1 Erythroxylum williamsii | reverse complement strand
AGCCACTAACCAAATACCTCTCTTGCTTTTGCATAACATATCATATGTATCACCATAATTCATACTAAGGGTTTCTCCCTCATCATCCATACATGATTCTCATTCCAATATTTTAAATCATCTATAACACAAATCGCATACAAAACACTCATTTAATTTCATTTATCATTTCTAAATTTCGCTTTAAGGTTCGGGGTCCAATAGTTTTGCCGCGATGAAGAACCTAAATAATTCCCAATTAATTCTCAACCTACCAAACAATTCGTAAGCAACATAAGTCATGCATGATGCTATACGGGTTATTGTTGATCGTTTGACGAAGTCAACCCATTTTCTAGCAATTAAATAAACTGATTTTCTGCATGTGCTAGCAAAGAAATATATTGATGAGATAGTGAGATTACATGGGATTCCAGACTCTATAGTTTCTGACAGAGATTCCCGATTTACTTTGAGATTTTGGGAAAGTATACAAGAAGCTTTGGGGACCAAGTTAAATTTTAGCACGACTTTCCATCCTCAAATAGATGACCACACTGAGAGGACCATTCAAACCTTTGAAGGAATGCTCAAGACATGTGTGATGGGTTTTAAAAGCACTTGGAGTGAACATTTGCTATTGATCAAATTTGCTTACAATAATTCGTACTACTCAAGCATTTAAATGGCTTTCTATGAAGCACTGTATGGAAGAATATGTAGAACTCCTATATACTGGGATGAAGAATGAAAAAGTAAATTAATAGGGCTATAATTGCTTTAGATGATAGTCGACAAGGTCAATCTAGTTAAGCAAAGACTTAAAATAGCTCAAGATAGAATGAAAAGCTATATTGATGCACACCAAAAGGAAATGGAGTATGGAGTTGGTTGGAAAGTATTTCTTAAGACATCTCCTTGGAAAGGAGTCATGAGGTTTGGCAAGAAGGGCAAGTTGAGCCCAAAATATGTGGGTCCTTATGAGATAGTTGAGATGATTGGACCACTAGCCTATAGGTTGACGTTGCCACCAGAATTGTCATAGATACATGATGTCTTTCATGTTTCCATATTAAGGAGGTATAGATCAAATCCCTTTCATGTCATTCAGACTACTGAGGTTTAGTTGAGAGATGATTTGACTCATGAGGAGACTCTAGTGAAGATTTTAGACATTAAGGAAAAGGTTCTCAGGAACAAGATAGTTTAGCTAGTTAAAGTCCCGTGGAGAAACCATTCAATGGGAGAGGCCACGTGGGAGCCTTTGAAGGCCATGAAGGAGAAGTATTCACACCTCTTTAATGACTTAGGTAAGAATCTCGAGGACGCAATTCTTTTAAGATGGGGAGAAATATTGGCCTCGAATATTTTTTAATTATTGTTAAGCATGATTTAATTAAATTATGAGGCCTTGATATATTAATTATTTTTGGAGTTAGTTAGTATGTCAATGTTGGTAGGATTATAGTACTTTGGTTAATTGAATTAAATTAGTAAGAGTGTAGTGTAAAGGGGCATTTTTAGTAAATCACTTAAGTTTAAAAACCAGAAGGCATTGAAAAAAGGGCAAATTAGACATTGCACACTCATTAAGGGTAGAATTGGACGAAGAAGAGTAGCCTTGCTCTTAGAAGAAGAAGAAAAACATGAGTTGAAGAGAGAAAGAAGAGAAATCATGGAGAGGAGAGAAAAGAAGGAAGTTTGAGCTAGGGATTCATCTTTTCTTAGTTTTCAAGAGAAATTTTGAGGTTGTTCAAGAGAGAAAAAGAAAGGGGAAGGGAAGAGCTTTCATTTGAGCCAAATATCCATTTATTTGGTAGAGATTCAAGGTAAGTGCATTATGAATCCTTTGAATTTTTGGAAGGGTCTTATTTCATGAAGCTTAAGAAATGCATAGGTTTAAGTATTCTAGAATCAACTTTAGTGAATGTGCTTTGTGGGTTTTCGATTTGCATTCCTATTGAATTGGAATTTTTGCTAATGTTAAAGGAGATCAAGGAAGGCAAGAGGAAAGGCATCCTTAAGCAAATTTTTAAGCAATGAAATTCAAGGTGGGTTACATGTTTATAATTGAGTTAATAAGCCATTAATGTTCTTTTCAAATAAATGGAATTAAATATTTCAACTACCTTATAAATGTGCATTTATTGTTCTTTAAATGCTTTGAGAAAGTGCTAAATGTTTTGTATATGAATTTTGTGGATGAATTATGAAATGAAAATGGAAATAATTTTTGGAAATATATTGTGCTTATGAAATCATGTTTCCGAAATGTGCCTTTTTGGGCAATATGTTTATAAGTTATGAAATACATGTTGTGTGGGTTTGTGGTGGTCCATTCTGTTATGTCAAGTGCACATTGATTCTGTTAAAGGCTTCTCTCGCCTAGCCGCTAGTAACATGGAGCTCCTTTATGGACTCTCTCATGTTATGACTACACAAAATCATTATATGGGATTGCGATAATACATTCTGCTTACGAACTAAACAAGACCATTATGTGGGATTGTGTAAATACGTTATGTTATTTCTAGAGATTCGCAAGAATTTCCCTATGGATCTACCCAAACCATTCTGATTTGCTAATGTATTTGGAATGTGTTGACAAGTTTGGTGCATACATGATTTAAGTTGTTTATGAATTGATTGATAAGTTGAGAAATTGGGAATTGTGTTTTATAGATTCGATGCAAGATTTACTATAGAAATGAATGTTTTCAATGGTTTGTTTCTCAATTATAAGCTTGTTACCTACGAGCTTTTTAAGCTCACCCTCATTCTGTCCCCGTTTTCAGGTGATGAGCAAGAGATCGAGTGAACGAGAGGTAAGGCATCACTCCAATTTGCATATCGTTGAATTTTGAGCTAGTTTTTGAAAAACACAAGGCTTTAGTCGCATTTCAAGTTTTATTCGTTCATCTACTTTTGATATTTTTGGGTTATAGGACAAATGATATATTGTGGCTTGAAATGACCATTAAAGCTTTGTAAAACTCTTTTCTTTTGATGTTAATGAATTTTATTGGTGTTTTAGCTTATGACTTTCTAAGTTTCGCATTTCATTCTCAAGTAACTATCTTTTGTTGAGTTATAGATGTAGTTTTGGAAGTGAATGTGTAAGTTTTGGTGTTTGATAGTTGGGTTTGGGAGTTTGGGATCGAAGGTTTCGCCACGGTGAGCCCAAACTTGGCTGCAACAAACCTTTCTCAAAGGGTATTTCCATTTGATTTTGGCAACTTTGTTGAGGCGAAGGCAAACTTTGGTCGCGACATTTTTATCCTGAGAGATACTTGGGAATTATCCGGGTTCTTTGCAACAGCGAAGCCAACCTTTCATCGTGGCATATTTGTCCCTGAGGGTGTGGGGGTTTGATCTGGGGATTTCATCGCGGCAAAGTCAAAGGTTGATCGCTGCTAACTTGTCCAGAAGGTCCTTGGAAATACTTCCACAATTTCGTTGTGGTGAACCCGCCATTGCTTATTGCAAATTTTTCATTTCAAATTTCTTGTTTCCAACTTTCCTCTCGCACTACCTGTACCTGATTGTCCCAGCTAGTTGCCTTGGGATTACTGAAGAGACCGGGCCCAACAGGATAATACGTTTAGGTTGTATGATTCTGGAGTTGGACTCTGAAAACGGGGTCCAACAGTAACCAAGAGCTTAAAGAAAAATTCCCACCTTTTTTTCAAAGTTAGAGGACATAAGCCTCCCAATCACTTTTCTGTCGAGTTTATCTTGTTATCCTCTGAATCCCATTTCCAATCCTACATTTGTTCTTCATTAGTTAGTAAGGACATGATGGAGCAATACAATTTCACTCTTTTGCAGCTTTCCTTCTCTTTCTCAGTCCCTATTCTTTCAAAACCCTCTTCCTCTTCCAAGGCCTACTTTGTAAGAATACGAAGTGATTCAATGAATGATGACAAAACATAGAAACGAAGGAAAAAATCCCAACTTGAAGAAGTCATTTTAGTTTGCAACCCAAAAAAGCTTAATAACGTGACTACCCAAACCCTCAACTTTTAAGAGGCGAAGGAAAAAACTTTGTCAAGCACCAAATCTTCGTTGCCTCCATTGTTGACCTTTTCTCAGGGAGGATGGAGCTAGAACAAAGTAGTGAAGGTAGAGCGAGGCTGAAAAAGAAAACTAAATACATTGAAAAAATGTGGTATTGTTTTTTACAAAAAAAGAAACCGATTTTAAAAATATTCAAAAACGTTTCCATAAAGTTGTTATGATTTTTTTTCTAAAAATAAGAAATGACAAAAATACCCAACTAAACACATTTTAATGACTGGTTTCTTTTTTATAAAAACCACAACAAAAAACTAGAAAACAAACGAAAACAAACCAACCCTAAAGAAACGCTAATAACTATTGCTTTGTTTCTTCTATATTTGTTTCAAAATCCAATTCTCGTGCTTGTGAATTATTTGACTACCTTTTAATATAAAAATAATATAATACATAAATAAACTTTTATTATAACGTCATAAATTGATCTAATATAATGGCTAATTAATTTTTTGAGTAATGTAAGTAACTTTTTTATAAGAATTAATTTGCATTTGATTTTTTGAATTTGCCAAATAAATAAATTATGCTAGCAAAGAAAAAAAGACTTTAGGATGTGCTTAACAACAATTAAGAGATGTGGCTATACATGTGGAATTAATCCAAATTAGGGCATTGGTTAACTTAATTCGATTTCATTTAAAACAATAAAGCCCCAGATACGACTAAATATGTGATGTCTATTTGTCAGTTCCTCATTTTTGTTTAAAGTTTCTTCATTTGAAATATATTCAAGAATATTCTTTCTTTGGAATATTACTCTAGGATATTGTTTCCTGTTTTACTTTGATCCTTATATATTTCTTCCTATTTTATTTAGAATACTATACTATAACAACTTTTAAATATTATTTTAGAATATTCTCTTTTTGTAGTATTATTCTCTTTTATGTAACTTGTAGAAAGGCCACTTCTTTCATTGATTTTTCATATAACTTTTAGAACTTATCAACTTATTTATTTATGGCATTCAAATCATCTTATAATCTTGGTTCTAGTTCGTCATAACAATGGGTCAAAATTCTTTCACAACTTTGGTTCATGATTGCAAATATTCTTGACTCACGGTTTCATTCTTAATCTGATTTTAGTTTTTTTTTTGGCTTAATTATAATTAAATGTATGGGATTTTAAAGTTTCTTCATTGGTGTTAATTTTACTAAGCTTATCTTGTTACTCAAGGTTTTAGTGTGACACAATGTTCTTTTTTAACGAGTAAAAATGATGGACAAAAATATGTGATGTTCACTTATGATTGTGGAAAGCAAGGAAAAGATGAAATTACATGTAAATTTTGGAAAAGTGACTAAAATTGATTTTTATTTTTTAAATGTCCTATAATAGGGATGAGATTGAATATCAAAACGATGTTTAACGAAGACGTGACCCTAGCTTACTTAAGAAAAGATAGAGAAAATTTTAAGGAAAAGATATTGAAAGGATCCTAACCAAGAAAAAAAAAGAGTTTGAGGTCTAATTGTAAAATAGGGAATATATTAGATACCTTATTCCACTAACCTGTGTAGTTACTTAGATTTGAAAAGGTATTGCAAATTTGGAATACTTTTTAAAGATATATAAACTTGGGTTTAACTTTTAAAAAAGTAAACGCATAATGAGTAAGGGTTTATGATTTTAACAAATGCTTAAAATAAAATAGCTAGAGTCATGATTATGGGTTAAAATGAAAAAAAAAACTAGACCTTTGATTTTTAGAAGGTAAATTTTGATTTGCATGAAAATGTGATTTAAACAAAAATAATAATGAAAATTTTTTAATAGAATACAAAAGAAATAATTTGAAGATTTTATCTTTAAAATATAAGAAATCCTAAAAGGAGGCTACAAAAATGACTAAATTTATTTATTTAATCTAATCTGGATAAAAGTAATATTGAGTCTTTAAACATTTAAACAAAGTGTTTGAATTCAATCATTTATTCAGTGAAAACGATCTTAAAAGTCTTGAAAGGTGGAAAAAAAACTTAGGTAAAACAAAGCTAATGAAATTATGAACTTAATTAAAGCAAAACATAGATTACAACTAATGGGCTAAAACATAAACAACTAATGGGCTATGTATCCAACAAAAACTTCTAAAATTAAAATAAAGTAAAAACAAAATTGTTATAATGAAATTAAAAGCTTAACAAAAAATTTTAATCCAAAATTAAAAAAACACTAAGTCAAAGTCAATGGACTAATAAGCTCAAATAAATATTATTCTTATTTAATAAACATAAATGGGTTTAAACAAGATGAATTAGATTTCTAAAAATAAAATTTGGGTTTCGTCTTGAAAATTTGAGTTTTAACCTCAAATAAAGACAAAAAAGGAAAGAAATTCACACTCTTCTTAATTGTTTTAAGGCTTGTAGCCAAGCATTAGGTATGTTGAAAGGGAACTCAATTTATTTTTAAACTCATCAATTAAGATTGAACTAATTCTAAACGAAGCCTAAGCGCTTTTCTCCTATGCATGCGTTTTAAAAAACTTGATTAAATTAATAATTGATGGAATAATATAATAAAATGTTTACCAAATGAACAATTTTAATCACAAAAATTTAGGCCTTAAACTCATTAATTGTCCTTAAAATCATCAATTAAGATTGAACTAATTCTAAACGAAGCCTAAGCGCTTTTCTCCTATGCATGCATTTTAAAAAACTTGATTAAATTAATAATTGATGGAATAATATAATAAAATGTTTACCAAAATGAACAATTTTAATCACAAAAATTTAGGCCTTAAACTCATTAATTGTCCTTTCGTAATTCTTTTGATGTTTGATTGGGTTAAACTAAAGTATGTCTAGTGTTGTATTACTTCTATGGCTTTGACATTGTTGTTTGTTGATTTTGATCCTTCCCATCCCTCTTAAAAAGAGAATGACTAAGTTATTATAAATATTCTAATTTAGATAACTTTGCAAAATTTTAGCTTTCAAATTACACATAAATGGCAAAAGATCATAAGTTTATAAATAATGCATTTTATATAAAGGGACTTATTTTGCAACCTGATTTGTCATCAAAAAATGGTACAATTATATATATAAGTATGTGCAATTGTTAATTAGGATACAAATATAGGATGTTGAAGTTGTTATGAAAGACACTTAATAGCAATAAGCTCAAGTTAAAATTTGGCATATTGTATAACAAACCCCATTTAGCATCAATATACAAATAAAAATAATAATTTAATCCTAACTTTTTAACAATAACTAAATGATCACACAACAACAATAACAATAACAACAACTCAGTAAAAAATTCCGCTAAAACGTAAGTAACTTGTATGAAAAACCAAATGATCACATAAAAGGAGTATTTTCAAAGAAAATTGAGACATATATTTTAAGAATGTTCACAAAAAAGTTAGCAAAGAGAGAATGACATCATGAAAAAAAGGGAATGATAAGAGTGAACTAAAACTAAGACATACTTAATCAAATGAATTCAAAATAAAAAATAGTCAAAAATTTTAAACTAGATCAATTTGTCTAAACAAAAAAATAAAACTTCTATAAGCTGAACAAATAAACCAAAAAGACACTTAATAACTATGAATTTGGATGAAACTTAATAAAGTAATAGATAAATTCTACCATATGAAGATAACTAAACATGAAAAACTCACATTACATATTATTAAAAGTCACTCCACCAAACTATTATATTGGTCGATCATTCTATCTAAAATCCTAGCATTGATTGTCCATACCTCCACATTGGTCAACCAAACTTCTTGAAACAAAAATTTAAAAACTTTTAAGTCAAGTAAAGATCAAAATAATCTATTTTGACAAAAATTGATTCAAAACTATTTCAAAAATAATCCAAAGTATGTATGAAGATTAAAAGATTTTTTGAAAGATTAAAATAAATACTCTCTCAATTAAGACAAAATTTATGCATTATGCACTATATAAAATGATCCTGTAACGATTAAACCCTTATTTCTTTGAAATGACCAATATAAGATTACAAAAAAGATTATAACGATTTGTTTAAATCTTAATATGCTTGATTCCTTCTTATTCTTAATTCTTCACTTGAATTGCATACGTGCTCTAGTTGCTCACTTTCTCTATCCTTAAATTGCTCAATTGATTTGACTCCTTTTCTCATTTTACTCTTCCATTAAACTTAGTCTTTCATATATTAACATATTAATATCAAAAAGAAAAAAAAAAGTAGTAACATATTTTGTTATTGTCAAAATTATGGGTTAGAATTTTACTTGGTCCAATAATCACCCTTTTTTTAATAATGACAAAATATTTGGTGATATTTAGGAAAACAAATGATATTGGGTAAGTTGCCCTTATGCTAAAGCAACATGTAATATATACACCCCTTTGATTCATTCATTATGAAACGATCAAGTTTTAATATTATCATTCTCTCCCTTTTTTGTCAACATTAAAAGGGACATATAATATATTTGTTTATAAACATCAAAAGGTGAAAATAGATAACTTGCCTTTCTTCTTTTTCAAAAACTCTATACCTCCTCTCTTTTCAAAACTCTATCATATAAGCAAATAGTACATATAAAAAGACTTATATGCATTTTTAGGTCTGAATGAATGATGTCAATGATATAATGCTCTATTTTAGCTATGTGAGAGAGAACAATTATATAACATATGACATCTATTTTTATGAAAATATGACTTGCATTGATTTTAAGCAAATGTCATGCTTCCTTGTTTCTTATAAGACATAAGATGATAATGAGCCTATTTCATGTTATTTTGATAATAAAGAGGAATATATGAATGAGAAGAATATTGCCTGCTTTTTTGGTATGACCTTTGATGAAAATTGTTCTTATTTCTTACATTGAATTATACTCCCTATAGGTTTTTAATGTGACTTGTATATAAATGCATGTGATTTTCATTATGTTTGGGACCCAAAAACTACTAGATGAGCAATTGATTTTTGCAGTATTTAGGAGTTGCAAATTGCAATATATTCATATAATGATTTAAGTATAAACTCATCATGTAAACACTTACCTCTTAAAAAAATAATTTTGGCATTGGATGGAGCACTTCCATAAATGAAACTAAATTTATGGCTATCATTAGAGCTCTTTTAGGCTCCAAGCATGCTATTTAATTGTTCACTTCCTAGAGTAAACTTAGATAATGATTCTTTAAGGACATTGATCTCGTTCTTCAATGTCTCATTCTTATAAAATAGATCATCAACTATATCGTTAGCAAAAAACACACTATTAGATTATATTGTGTCATTTCTCATTCTCAATCATTCATACATCTTTGAGTTTTTGAATCTTTTTATACTTAGAAGATTATTCGTTCCTTTTCATGTTCATAGCCTTTAAAGATTCACTAATTCATTATATAAAAGATTAATATACAATCATCATTATTATTATATGAATTTAAGGAAAAGGGCACATCACCATTATTTGTCACCCTATTTTACCAAACTAATAGCGCCATCGCATGTAGTTTGAGTACTTTCTTCCTTTTCTATTATGTGGCCCTCTTCCTTTTTAAGAACATGTTGAATTTCTCTTTGATGAGCTTTATATCGTATATACCACCTTCACTTGTAGAGGTATCCTCTTCATCAATTTTCTTATTTTTAGAAAATTTAAACAACATATCTCTTCTTTCTATAGCCACTTCCGCTTCATGCAATTCATTTATTTTCATATCATGGGCGATGAGTGATCCAACGAGCTCTTCAAATGGCAAGATGTTCTTATATTTGTTTTTTTAAAAGATAAATAAAGAATTCATTAAGTAAGCTTCAAGAGATACTTTAGGTTACAACTCAAGGTCCATGCATTATAAAGTATTAAACTATTAAATGCTTAACCATAGAATCATGATAACATCACTTGGAGTAAAAAATAAGCTATAACATGAATAATAAAAGCATATCACTACTACAATTTCCACATATGGACAAGTTTCTAGACTTACGAGATTAGTAATGTCTCTTGCAAGTGTAGTTGTCCTGATTTTCTTTAATAGTCATTGTGTGATAGTTTCAACACTGGATTCCCTACTACTAAAGATCATTTGATTTATTTCAATCCATAAGGTATAAACTAGTCACTCAACTACTTTTTCATTAGTTAGATATGATGTCATTATTTGGGAATACTTGACATGTCAGATTAGTTAATATGCTAGCCTAGCAGATGACATGTCATTTGTCATTTAATTTTATTTTGTTAGATTTATTTTAAATTTTTTAAAAAATAAAAAATGATAATATTTTGATTAAACCCAAAATAATTGACGCTCGTTCTCCATAAATCCCCAACACAACACTCATATTCCAAAAATCCTTAGCATAACGCTATCTTTGTCTTTCTCCCTAAATTAACATAACTATATCATAAAAGTGGTGTTTTAAATGTCTGTTTTAACATGATAAAACTAAAACCTAATAAAGGAGTGATAAGGATATACATAGGAAAGGAGAATCGTTGTGAGAGAAATTAGTGTTAGGCTTGGATTCCCTTCTATGTGGTAAAACCCATATATTTTTTTAAAAGCCCATTTTATTTTTAACCCATTATGGTTAATTTTTGAATTGGTTACTAAAATTTTCAGCAGCTGCCAAGAAGAGAAAGAGAAGAGAGAGAGGAGAGAAGAGAGAGATTTTGTCTTCACAAAAG
>JANITW010000005.1:66179450-66191068 GCA_027564335.1 Erythroxylum williamsii | reverse complement strand
ACTAATAAAAATAAATTATGTTTTATATAAAATATTTGTTTAAACTTTTTGATATAAGTAACGAGATGCAATTATTAATTTAACTATAAAATATTTATTAAAATATAAAATATAAATAAAATAGGAAATTGATCATTTTATTATAATAATTTAAAATTTAATAAGATATTTAGTTTAACATCATGTTATAAATAAAACAAAATTTTACTAAATTAAATTAATATATTTTTTTATTTTAATATAGCATTAATATGTAAATAAGATCAATCAGCATGTTTGATATATATTATACTACATTATAACTTGCTACCTGCGTGGAGTTTTATGCGTCCCAAGAATGATAAACGAAAGAAAATTAATGAATGATTAATTCTCAATTTTCCACAAAATAAAAGGTTTCTTGTAAAATTTTTAAAGTGCATGGTGGAATTAATGAAATTATACGAAAGGCTAGTGGTTTTTTACCTAAATAAATAATTTTTATACACAAAATTTTTCTTATTTATTTTAAATAAAACATATTCAATTTTTATTAATCAATATTTCATAAGAAATTGAATAAATTAATTTATCTTTAATATTTAAGTTTTTTAAATATAACAAAATTTTATATTAGCAACAAAACGAGGAAATAAGAAAATCACGAAAGTG
Source organism: Erythroxylum williamsii (assembly GCA_027564335.1). Classification (NCBI taxonomy): domain Eukaryota; kingdom Viridiplantae; phylum Streptophyta; class Magnoliopsida; order Malpighiales; family Erythroxylaceae; genus Erythroxylum; species Erythroxylum williamsii. Next base: position 66,190,417 of record JANITW010000005.1, on the reverse strand, counting down.
TAACCAGCCAAGTTTCATATGCAAATGTGATTATAGAAAGAGTAAATGTAAAAGTAGCACTTCATAAAGTATTTACCACAATAGTGAGACTCTTACATTACTCAATGTTAGTCTTATTTACTATGTAGACTCGTGGCTACAAGCAAATTACTTTGCTGGCGACTTTTTAGATCTAATAATGGACTCTCGCTAGCCAATAATGTTAAATTCTGACAATCGAACGTCCGTGGCCACTCAACTTGTTTTTCTAATAATGCAGTACACAAGTTGGGGAGTCAACTTGGTATTTTCCGAGGCACGAATTTTTAAGAGTACAATTTATCAACTTCCAAATTAGAAACTTCAGTTGGAAAACAAAAGAGAATAATATTTTTGTACCATTTCTATAGGATTAATTATTAATTAATACCAAAAGTGCACATATTGTTGGAAATTTAAGAAGGTTAGATATTCTCGCGTGAAGAATAATCCAAAAATGGTACAAGTTAGAATAGTATATTTTTAACTTGAGGAGTTGACGTAGGTGATATATATTTTCGTCGCTTAATCAAAAAATTAAGGGTTAGACTTTTAAAAATACAGCAAACTTCTGAATTAACGATAGTTCTTCTTAATTTAAGATACTCCTGCTATGGAAGGATTAATTTGGAGACTAATAAAAAAAAAAAGGGGAGTATATTTTTAAAAGGTTAAGAGGCAAGGATTGGACCGTTTACTTTATTGAATCTGCCAAACAACAAGAAATTTCAGGAAACGTAGCAGTCACTCACTGCCCAGCAAAACCAATAAGCCTTCAGCAATTAATAGCGGAGTAAAGTAACCATTTCCCAAAAATTTTAATTGAAAAATAAAAAGGCAATTCTGTTTGATATTACGATTACGCCACCGAATAAAACCGCACCGCTTTCGCTCTCCGACAATAGAATTCTAGAGAGAGACAAAGATAAAAAGAGGAAAAACAATTCTAGAGAGAGACTCATTCCATCAGGTTCAGCTCACCTTTACCAGACCTCCGTATTCCCCTCTCTCTCTCTATATTTTAATGGCGGTTCTTCTAGGGTTTTTACGCTTCTTTTTTAGCTAAGAGCGAAAGTCTTCAAATCGGATATCTCACATGGAAATGCCTGGTCGGAGATCCAACTACAAGCTTCTCAGTCAGTTCCCTGACGAACAGTTAGACCCGCCGCAGTACTATGAATCGTCCATTTCGGGCGAGTCAAAGAATAGTAAGCTCAAGTCAGAGAGAGGCTTTGATTGGGAGTCCGATCATAGGCCGAATCAACAGTCTAGTAACAATCGGATTGGGAACTTGAACTTGTACTCCTCGTCGATCGGGTTGCAACGGCAATCGAGTGGTAGTAGCTTTGGAGAGAGCTCGTTGTCTGGAGAGTATTATCCTCCCACTCTGTCAACGGCCGGAGGAAATGAGATTGAAGCATTCGGCGGTTACATGCATGAGGACGGCAACTTGATTAGGGCCAGGGCGGGGGATAGTACCGCGTTTTCGGGGGGTTCTTCTGGAAAGAGCTGGGCGCAGCAGACGGAGGAGAGTTATCAGTTGCAACTGGCTTTGGCGTTGCGGTTGTCGTCCGAAGCAACTTGTGCTGATGATCCGAATTTTCTGGATCCGGTTCCTGATGAATCTGCGCTGCGCTCCTCCAGCTCTAATTCTCCGGAGGCGGTGTCTCACAGATTTTGGGTGCGATTATTATTTCTAATTTTCGTACTTGGCATTATCGTCATGTTATTTTCTGCTTTTGACTGCGTGCGTGTGTCTAAAAGAAATCCAAGTGCGCAGATTATCATAATTATATGGTGTAGAGATAGACGTGTTTCGACAAGTTAATTTTAAATCCTTGAATATGAATTACTTATGATACTGGCATATGAATTCACTTGACAGGCTTAATATGCTTGTTTTGTCGACGGTAATAATTATTGATGTTCACTTCCATACTTTCTGGTTCCTGGCTTCCACATGTATGCGTTTTAATTGAGGCGGAGAACAACATCCGTCCAACTTTACTTGCAAAGTTGTTGTCATAGTTTGTGGAGGAATGTCCGCTGTAATTTTGTTGGTAGTTCGATGATTGAAATTGGTGGACTTGGCAAAATTTTAGTACTTGTTCAACTTTGCTGTCTTATTATTCATCTCTAAGAAATGCGTGACAGTGCTGATGCATAGTAAAATTGTTTCTCTAGATGATCATTACTAGTGGCGTTACTGATATAACAGGAATTGAATGTACCAACTGGTGAGGAATTTACTTTTGTTGACTTCACATTTGTTGCTGTTGAAATTATGCGGTTGTTTTGCTAATAGTTTTGATGAAAATTGTATAGCAAAATTTCTTATGTAGGAAAGAAAGGCCCATACCCTCCTTTCTCATCCTTATGATCCTTATTAGTGAATATGGAATTAATTGCTCAAGTTAAGAACTCTTATCCATATTATTTCTACCTTTCTTTTTCTTGAGAAGCCCACATAAATAATAGCATAGTTAAGTTAGGACATTAATTTTCCTCAAGGGTACCTGACAGGCAAGGTTTAAAAAGATTAATAACTTATTACTGTGATTTTTCCCATTTCTGTTTCGTTACCTTTATTTACATTGAATCCTTGTCATGGTAGTATACTATATTAGCAACCAATTAGGGTTTCTCTTTCCATCTGGTTCTTAGCATAGTTCTATAAGGACAAGTGCTGTCATGCACAATGCTTTGAATAGAGAGATAAGAGGCAAATTAATAAGTGGAAGGCCATAGATTGTTGAGACAATAAAGGGACTGTTGGAAGAAACCAATGGGTCCACAAGTAATGTTATTCTTTATTAAACAATTGGCACAGGGAACTGGAGATGATGTAATATGCTACCTTGGGTCTTTAACTCCTCTTCATTGACATTGTGATCTGTGGAACTAATTGCACTTAAAATTCCCATGAGTAGAAAATATGAAAGTCAGGTTCTAATGGTGTTACAAAAGACCAAAGGATTATTTCAAAAAGTTTCATGGCCGGGGAATTTCATTTGATTCAGCCAGGTTTTTTTTCGATCCTTCAACTGTTTAAAGTGTGGATACCAACAACACATTATTTTAAAGTCAGCAAAAATCATAGTATTTGATAGGAAAACGTTTTGGGCTCATGATTGGATTTGCAAGTTGTTGATTTTAGATTTTAGTGTCAAATCAGTGTAGCTTTGTATGGTATTCTCTGGTTCTAGGTTAGAGGGGGTTGCATGTTGTCATGTTAACATTGTTTTCTTCTGGAGTTCTTAATTTGTCTTATATACTCAACATGCATCAGGTGAATGGTTGCTTGTCATACTTTGACAAAATTCCTGATGGTTTTTATCTAATTCATGGAATGGATCCATATGTGTGGACGGTGTGCACTGATCTACAAGAGAATGGTCGCATCCCATCGATTGAGTCTCTGAAATCTGTGAATCCGAGTGATGGTTCGTCACTGGAAGTGGTTTTGATTGATCAACGTAGTGATCCAGGCTTGAAGGAACTTCAAAATAGAGTTCATAACATTTCTCGCAGCTGTAGAACATCAAAAGAGGTAGTTGATCAGCTGGCAAAGCTTGTATGCAAGTGCATGGGGTAAGTAATATTCATATTGGAGCAGGTTGAAGTGGTTTTTATATTGCAATTGATATATAATACTTTGTTTATCATTTTTTTTTGTTGTTACCATAAGGGGATCAGCTTCTGTGGAAGAAGATTTACTGTTGATCTGGAGGGAACGTAGTCATGATGTAAAAGATTGTTTAGGATCCGTTGTGGTCCCTATAGGCAGCCTTTCCATTGGCTTATGTAGACATCGATGTTTACTATTTAAGGTAGATTCTATCTTGGTGTTTTGTAATTGCTAATTGGTTTTCTGCTTTGCTGTTTAAACTTTTGGGTGAATCCTAGTATTTTGAGTATGCCAAGAGTGTAACAGATTTCTATAATAGCTTAACCAGATTCGATACTCTGTCTTATGTACCTTATCTTTTTCTTCCTAGGAAGAAAAGAGAGTTAATGGTGAGCTGTGTGATCTTGTCTAGGTTCTAGCTGATATCATTGATCTACCTTGTCGAATCGCAAAGGGGTGCAGATATTGCAGAAGAGATGATGCTACCTCATGTCTTGTACGTTTTGGTCTTGAAAGGTATTCTTTCTTGGCTTTTATGATATCTGTTGGTATATATATGTAAGAATTGGAACAAATGGTCAAATTTTGTTTAGTAGTCTATCCGAGAAGCAGAGTGATACTGTTTACTTTTCAACTCTGGGTATTGTTGTCTTCAATCCAATGTTTACCAAAGTGCTGATATGGTTTTGTTTGGATTTCCCAAATACTTAAGCTGTAGCATCAATTTGAATTTGAAAGTCACTATGTTCTTGATCAACTAAAAATTTGTTTAAAGCGTGTAGCAGGAGCAGGTAGACATTACATTTGTTGAACATGTGTCTTGATAGCCTTTGCAGGGAGCTAAAAAATAAAAATTCTTTCAACATTTAGACTTTCATTAATAAATTTTTTTAATTGTTTTCCCAGTGCACTATAATGTAATTCAAACTGTGCCAGTAGTCTCTAGTTGTTTGATTCTTGTAGCCAGAATCTATCAAAGACATCTTACAAAGTGTATTTCTTCCATTCCAGAGAATATCTAATTGACTTAATTGGGAAGCCAGGCTGTTTATGCGAGCCCGACTCCTCGCTCAATGGTCCTTCTTCCATCTCAATTTCTTCACCATTGCGCTATCCCCGAATGAAATCAGCTGAACCTACCGTTGATTACAGGTCAATGGCCAAACAGTATTTTTCGGACTGTCAGTCACTCAATCTTGTCTTTGATAATACTTCAACAGGTAATGCATCGACAGGCCAACCCACGAGACTCCTTCTTTGGCTTGTCTTTAGTTAACTCTTCTTCTATTTATTGTCTTTATCTTCTGCTTCTGTGTATGCATTGTAGTTGCTGGTGCCTACATTGTTTCTAGTTTCACATGTTCCAAACATGGTATTGAAAGTTGAGTCCTCTTTTAATTGATTCTTCGCATACCAATCCATCTCCTTGCTTCTATTTTAATGATACTAACTCCTTTACTGTTTCTGGAATTTGTTAAACCTTCTGCAACTGATGGGTTGAAATGTTTGTTTCAGAATGCTATAGATTGACATTACAAACAGAAGTATAAGAAAGAGAACTAAAATAGACAAGCTTCATACATATTCTAGCTGTATCACTTAGGGTATTTGATTTCTTTTTGATCTTGCCACATCGGAAGTGCCTCATTTGGCAATTCATAGCAAGTGCAATGCTCTGGAAGAACCCACACCCCACTCTATTGGATTTTAGTGTAACTCACATTTCAAGGTCTCAACTGTTGACCTTTCAGTTGGCTCCACAAGTTGTCATAGTTAATAACAGCTGAGATGCCAGTTGAAACTCAAGATTTGCTTTATTGCAGTTTGGTCCCTTTGTTCTCGTTATGCATTTGGATTGTGAAGAAGATTGATGCTTCTTTTATTTATAAATGCTTAAAATAATGAATTAATTAGATCATGGCTCACATTGGTAGAGAAGACTGATATAGTAGTGCAAGTGTTAAACACTTTTTTTTCCTCGCTCATTCCATGCAAGCAAACTTTAATGTTATATATGCAATTTGTTGGATTTCTTGTTTTTCAATCTTTTACTTCATCTCTTCAGGTGTATAGGCTATTGTAATGTAAGATTTCAATAATAACTGCTGTTTTGTTGTGTATTTCCAGGTGCTGTTACTGAAGAAGATTCTGGAATTTCTATGTATTCTCAACCAGTTGATCTGGCAGGCAATGAAAGAAGTAATATTGTTCAACAAGAAAGAGATTCCCTACTTTCCAAACCATATAATCCTTCACATAATGCTAAACAATCAATAAACATGACCAAAGATCCAATCCCCGCAAAGCATATCCCATCCACTGGGCACAGGCATGTCCAACCAGTTTTATCATACGAGATGGTGAATACTAGTAAAGATTCGAGGTTCTTTGACAGTAGTCAATTGGTATCTAGTAAACAAAGTAAAGAACTTTCACATGATGTGGAAGATTTAGACATCCCTTGGGGTGATCTTATTTTGAAAGAGAGAATTGGAGCAGGTAGACTATTTCTGGTATTTATGTCACTTCTTTGAGAGAAACAGTAATACCTACTAGCTATAAATTAGCTAATAGTTGTTCCTTGTGGCATGGTGATTGACATTGAATTGGTTTTTCTTGTTAGGTTCCTTTGGAACAGTCCACCGTGCTGAATGGCATGGCTCGGTAAGCTGCCTCCCTTATCATAAACATTGTCTTTGAAGACATGTCACACATCTCTTTGTTTGCTTTTTGCTCTCAGTGTGAAATTTAACAATAAATGCTAAAACTTATGGAACTTGTGATTGTGCTTTTAGTGGTGAAAATTGCCAGTCAAGGAGATATGAAGCTGAAGTCTATGTCACTGAATTGATGTGTCAATCCATTATTTACCATAGTGCACTATAGATGAATTGTGTTCAAGAAATTTCCTTAATCTGGCCTTGGAGATTCTGAATGTTTAGAGCGCCGTGTTTACCATTTGTTTGCAACTTGACCTGCCCACTAACAGGTTGTGACTAGTTTGATTGAATATAGGTCTTAATGTTTGGAACTATAATCCTAATTGCTAGAATGGCAACTACTATACCAGATTAGTAGACATGTTATGGATTTTTCTAGGGATTTGTTGGTTTTATGAGAGTGAAATTTGGTTCTATTTTTTGCATAGAAGTCTTTTATGTTTGGTCATTCATTTGTATGATCTATCAATGTCTTATTGTCAAGTTTTATAATAGTAAATAGTGTTATTTTAGCTTCCAGTACAATTAGCTTAAGTATGTTTTTAAGTTTTCTCAACGTGTTTTAACTGATTAATTGAGTTACAATGTTCTTTGTACTGCCTCTTCCTCTTCTTCAGCCTCCTTATCCTGATTCTTTTCTGGATAATAATCTTAACCACAGGAAGTTGCTGTGAAAATTCTCATGGAGCAAGAGTTTCATCCAGACCGGTTCAAAGAATTTTTGAGAGAGGTGAGTGTTCGCTGTGAGTTCGATAAAATTTCACATGAACTTTTGACAACACCTTGCCTTTTAATCTCATATGTATAGTTGTTTCTTTTGGTTGTTAGGTTGCAATAATGAAGCGTGTTCGGCATCCAAATATTGTTCTTTTCATGGGTGCAGTAACGCAGCCCCCAAATTTGTCCATAGTGACAGAATATTTATCAAGGTTGTGGGTTCTTTCCCTTGTGACGTTCCTTTTGTTCTGTTTCTCTCAAGCATGAGTTTAGAGAGAATCCCCATCTTCCAAATTTTTTTGGAAAAATCTTCCATTTTTTTGCTAGATATTTAAAAACTTTTTACTTTTGTGGTTTGATTAAATCTGTGGTTTTTCATTCAGAGGTAGCTTGTTTAGGCTGTTGCATAAGTCTGGTGCAAGAGAGGTGTTAGATGAAAGACGTCGTATGAATATGGCTTATGATGTGGTATGCATTTTTGCTTATATGGTCACTACCTTTGCTTTGATTTTAGCTTGCCAAGAGCTTTTTGTCATATCTTTCAAAACTAATCTAGGTGCTTTGAACTCTCACAGGCAAAAGGCATGAATTATCTTCACAAACGAAATCCTCCTATTGTCCATAGAGATTTAAAGTCTCCAAATCTTTTGGTTGACAAGAAGTACACAGTAAAGGTTAGACAGTGGACTCCAAATTTGGCTGGTTATAGATTTCTTTCATGGCCTGTTTAATGATTGTTTGATGCCTCAGAAGTGAAATCTTGGGATTAAACTGGAGCTATATCTAGAGTGAGATATCCAAAAATAGAATTTCTTACAAGGTTCCTGTGTATACTTATAGATGTCACAGCACCCTTAAGTTGTTTTCCAATGTAGGCAGTTGGTTGTTTATTGATATGCCACATGGATGGAGACCTGGACATCATCCAAACCCTATCCAATCCCAATTAGTTTCTCGCCATTATCAACTTGGCATGGCTGTTTATGCAGCCTTGTGCAATTTACAATATTTCTAGTGTCTCCTCTTGTCATGGATATGTTACTGTTTAGAATTGTTACTTGGCAAGGTGATTCTTTTCGTATATCTGTTAACTAAATAATCATGTTTGTGCTGTTTGAATTTTTTGATGTGTAGAGTTTTGCCGTTGATCCAAGTGCTGATATTAATTATGCAATATGTCTAGGATTTTCTGTTTATTGCACTTAACTCTTTTGTTTACTTTCTTTGACCTGATCAGGTTTGTGATTTTGGCCTTTCTCGATTAAAAGCAAATACATTCCTGTCATCAAAGTCTGCAGCTGGGACAGTAAGTGGTTCTGAACTTATCCACTGTCTTATAATTCTTTGTTTTAAGTTGTTATGAACATGCTATTCTGATATTATGATCTTATGTTCATTTGTCCTATTTATTAGCCTGAGTGGATGGCACCAGAAGTTCTCCGCGATGAACCGTCAAATGAGAAATCAGATGTATACAGCTTTGGTGTCATCTTGTGGGAGATTGTAACACTGCAACAGCCCTGGAGCAATTTAAATCCAGCACAGGTTTGTGTTCTGGAGTTGTTGATTAATTCTGACATCATACAATCTTAATGTAGTCTTATTCTGAGTTGACTTCTTATTTATGTTGTTTGGGAAGCAGAATTGAGGAAGTCTAGCAATTTGATAGTGAATAATTGATATTTTGGGCATACCACGAGATCAGTAAACTAATATATCTGCCAGTTCGACTCTTTTAATAAGTAGAGAACATATTGGCCGTTTTTGTCGACTAGTGCACACCCTATCTTGTAACCTTTTTTGGTCCTTGGTTGTCTGTTATGATATACCTCAGCAATTGGCTGACTAGGGGCCCAAGTGCAGGGCATCTATTTAGGAATGGATATCCGTGAAAGTTAAGTAGCTCCACTTACTGACTATTTAGACATCCCAGGTTTCCTCATGGAAACTTCCCAGCAATTCCCAACTTGCAGTCTACCTGCTGGGAGAGTTGTTCCAAAATAATAATCTTCCCTTGTGTTTGCACCCTTTGATTTGTAATCATTTTGGTGCTTTCTCTTTCTGCATTTACAGCTGGAAATTTATGGATATGATGCCTACCTTGTAGGTTGTAGCTGCTGTTGGTTTCAAGGGAAAAAGGCTTGAGATTCCAAGAGATTTAAATCCTCAAGTGGCCGCCCTTATTGAGGCTTGCTGGGCAAAGTGAGTTTGAAGTTCTAGTTTGGGTTTTAATCCTCATCTCTCGTTAAGCCAGTGTGCCTGGTGGTTATTTGTTCGTTATTGTTGTTATTTAATTTTTATACGGTCTCAATACAAATGGTTTTCCTGCAGTGAACCTTGGAAACGTCCCTCCTTTGCTAATATCATGGAATCTCTGAAGTCTTTGATTAAATCCCCTGCACCCCATTCTGGTCCTGCTGATATGCCATTACTTGCGTGAAGGGTGGAACACCATAGGTCTTATTTATGCACATAATACAGCATTCTTTTGCGATTCAATATCTGGCAAGGATAGCACTGCCTAGATAGTCTCAGGTGCGCCATATTCTTCAACTCTGATCTACCCATCCCAGTTTAATAAGCCATATATTTACGTCGATTCACTCCCATAAGACTTCCGGCAGATGCACTTAAGCACAAAGCTCGCTGATGTACTAGCAATCAGTGAGCATCAACTATTTCTTAAAAGAGGAATGCATGCTCTCTGCAGTCATTATATAAGTTGCAAATCTGGTCTGATGGGTTAAAAATAATTCTTACATAGAAGCTTGCTTTGATCAACTGTCCTGATATTTTGATTAATTCACTTGGCCGCAGAATCATTGATGTACATGTCTGTCATCTCGAAACTCGAGAATTTTGTGTTTTTAGCTCTGCCAGAGGAACTACATCGATGCCTTAAATACATTTTCTTTTGCCTGTAACACCGGCTTCCTTAATGGGAAGTCTGTATAAATTTGTTTCATAATTTTGTATGTAAAATTTGTAACTTCAATTAGCTCAATGAAATCGTTGGCATTTTTTCTTCATCATGCAACTGTTCCATTCTTTTTCTTTCCACTGCAAATCTCGAGGACGCATCTCCTGGCATCACCATTTTACGTTTCTTGATGTTTAACAAGTAAATTAAAAAAAAAAAGGGCTATGAAAATAGACGGAGAGCGGAAAAAGGCTTGTTTAAGACTTAACTGCACAATGTTACATGAACTCTCATTTTGGGAATATAGTAATGATAAGGAAGCCTGGTAGAGGGTATTAACTGTTTATTATGCCATCATTGTGTTTGCTACTACTTTTCTGGGGATCTTGTTCCTTGTATGCTTGGCAATTGCAAATTGTTTATTTTCTGGAGCGAACAAAGACTCGACTCAGCTCTGTGATCATGAGTTTAAGCCTACCGCCAGTTTTGTTTGGGTTTGCTTGCTTCACTTGGATATGCGGCGAATTGTTGAAATTTCCCTCCCTATTCTCCAACCCCTTGATGCAACGCAAACAGCTCGCTTACTCTTGGAGTTGGAGTTAGGGCATCTCCAACTATTTAACCAAATTTTTATACTAAATTTGATGTAAAGTAGAATATTTCTAGAATCTTTTTACACCAAATTTGGTTTTACTCCAATCATTTGACACTAAATTTTTACACCAAATTTTTTTCAAAGAATATACTACAATAATTTAGTTATTAACTAAATTAATTTATGTTTATATAACCACAATAATTTAGTTATTAACTAAATTAATCTATATTTATACAAGAACTTATTTATTTATTTATTTATTAAAAATAAAAATAAAAATCATTATTCCTAATTAATTAATATATACTTTATATTAAATTAATATTATTTACAAAATATATTTAATATTATTGCAACAACAAATTA
>JANITW010000005.1:66168440-66179350 GCA_027564335.1 Erythroxylum williamsii | reverse complement strand
TGTAATGATATATTTTATGTAATGTAATAAATATGTTAAATTTAATTATTTAGTCAATTATGTAAATAAATCAATTTATGAAAGGGACATAAAAGGAAAAAATTAAAAAGTAAGTGGATAAAGATGTCTTTTTGTATTTTTTGTATAATGAATAGTCATTGCACCATTTTGGTGTGTACTTTTGACGCCTTGGTTGGAGTGAGTTTTTTGCACCGTTACACCAAATTTAATATTTTAGTGTCTTGGTTGGAGATGCCCTTAGTAATATGGTATTCTTATTAAGTAAATTAGTGTCATGTTGTTCTAGTTAAATGGTATGTCTAGTTCAGCAAAAAGCATTCCTGATAAATTGTAACTTGATTTTCTATGTTGGTTTCACAATATTAGAACAGAAATACCCAACTATCTTTACGATATTTGCCAATTTACGAGGAATAGTAGCACCTACTTTGGGAGTTTGAGAATTTTAGTAGGTGTTTTCTCCCATTCTCTTGCATGCAAACAAAAACTCCATAGCTAGCAGACTCTGCTCGTGCACTGAGGAATTCAAGTCACTGTTTACACAAAAATAAAATTTATCCACCTCCGGATTTAAAAAGCTACTGCTCTTAATTGTTTTTTAGTTAATAGCACTTTAGATATTCATAAAATTTTATCTTATCTTATAAATGCGCAAACCCTTTTCGTATGCTGCCTCTTGTCTCTAGAAGCAGCGCAGTAGGCCATCTTTCCTTTTTCTTTTTGTTTTGAAAACAAGTAGGCCATCTTTCCTTAGAAAAGAAACAAATCTACCCTACAAGATTTGCCTAAAATGTGATTGGTCAGTTACATAGCTTCGCCACTAAGTATTACGACCAACTGCAAGTGGGCCACCATTTTCAAACATGTAACAGTAAACTACCAATCACATGCCAGAAAATGAAATCTTGACACCTGGTCAAAAATATCTCGTAACCACAAAAAAAAAAAAAACTACAATTAACAAGATTAATATTTTAAAATTTAAATACATCACTACCAACCCGTTAAGGTCGGTGACTTGAATTGTGCTCGTCGTCGTTTCAGTGAAAGTGAAAAATAATAACGAAAAATGGCTCGAAATTCTTGTGGCCGTGGCCGTGGCCGTGGAAGATGCAGCGAGGCTTCACCGCCTCTTTTAAGATTTTTATCGAACAGTTTGTCGGCGATCACTCTTATATATCATTTCAGCCCCTTGAATTTCACGGACACGCTGTTAATCCCCATTTCTTGGGCCTCCTCTTTTCTAATTCATCCTACTGAAACCACATTTAAAATTCTTTGATCGTTCTGATGAGCTCAGAAGATGCAGAAAAGTACCACAAATCACCCCATAAGCCTTCCTCTTCTTCGTCCTCTGAACCGGAGACAACGCCGCCGGTGAGTGGTTCTTATCATTTCCCATATGGGTCTTCGTTTGTGGAGGACACAAGCTTCTCTGCTTCTCCTGTGATGGATTTCGAGGCGTTCTCTGCTTTCAATCCTTCGAATTATGCTCCTCCTCCGGTTTTTCAGTTCAAAGCAAGCCCAGTTTCAGAAACAGTTGTCAAAGCTGAAGAAATGGAGGAAGAGAGTAGTGGGGTGCCTCGGCCATTGGACTGCTTACAAGGGACTCCAATTCCGCCATTTTTGTCCAAGACTTTTGATCTTGTAGATGATCGGAGATTGGACCCGATAATTTCGTGGGGTGCAAAAGGAGCGAGCTTTGTGGTTTGGGACCCTGTTGAATTCTCTAGGATTGTGCTCCCTCGCAATTTCAAGCACAACAATTTCTCAAGTTTTGTTCGTCAACTCAATACTTACGTGGGTATTGCAGTGTCATAACAACCTTAATCGGGTTATTGTGCTCTTTCTTTGATGTATATTTGTTCCGATTTTGTGTATTGTTTTGGGACTTTGTCTGACTTTTGTGGGTTTTGCTGACAATGTTTTCTTTGTAATTGGATTAGACACTGATCAATCATTAAAATTTTGTACTATAATAGCGTTTATGGATGATGTATATATTTCTCAGGTTTTGAATAGGCGCTGGGTGTATCGTTGTGTTAGTTGTATAGCGTTGGTTTAAGATTATGTAGTTTGGATGTTTTGGCTTATGTAATTGGGGCATTGTTCATGTAAAGTGGTGTTCATTTGGGATTGTTGTAAGGGGTATACCTCTAGTGAAGTAAATACATTATTGGAAGTAATCAAGTTTATTAGGTGTACTTCTTCGTCAAACTGGTATAGAAGGATTTTAAGCAAATGATTAAGGGATCTGCATTCTGCTGATATTCATACTGCAAGGAAAGACATCCTTCCCCTCTGGATCTGAAATGGAGCGGGGAGTTGCATCTTTCACAGGTAGCATTTCAGGTTTCAGTAGAATAAATAATATAACAGTGAGCTGCTTGTTATATCTAACGGCATTATGTATGTTACAGAATCCTGTTTTGTGTTTTACAGATGATTTTAAAGTTACAACTCAGTTCTTTCTGTGCATTAAATCAAATGGTTTCAGATTATCTCTCATGATCCACATCTTTGTGACTAATGTGCAATAAAATGAGCTTCAGCTTCTTCCCAATTCATTCTTGAATCACTTTCATCATGTATTCAGGGTTTTCGCAAGGTCAACACTGATAGATGGGAGTTTGCAAATGAAGCTTTCAGACGAGGTGAGAAGCATCTGTTAAGAAACATACAGAGGCGCAAGTCGCCACATTCGCAGCAGATTGGAATCTACACTGGGTCCTCCACTGAATCTGGAAGGGCTGGACTAGAAAGCGACGCTGATAAATTGATGAAAGATATGAGTGTGATGATGAATGGCGTAGAAGAATTGCAACAACAGCAGTGTGGAACAGTTCATCTCATGGAAACTGTTAATCAAAGGCTTCAGGAAACAGAGCAAAAGCAGAAACAAATGATTTCTTTTCTGGGGAAGTTGTTTAAGAATCCTACATTCTTAGGTCGCCTTAGGGAGAAAAGGCAACCGGGAGAAATTGCTTCATCTAGGGAGAAAAGGAAATTTCTTAGGCATCAACAAAGTGAGCCGGATCAATCTGAGTCATCTCTGGAAGGTCAAATTGTGGAGTACAGATCTGACTTGAGAAACCTAACATTATCTTCTGCAGCCCCAGCTGCAAGTCCAGTTCCTGTTGAACGACCTGATTACACTTTAGATGGTATGGTAGAAATGGGTCTAGGAATAGAAGATGTGCCTTTTGAAACAGAGAATGCTGTGTCAGATGATTTCGCCATGTCAGATGAATTAATGCTATCACAACCATTAGGTAAAATCACAGAACAGGCTGTTGAAGGGGTGTGTAGTTCAAGAAGTGATGATACTTACAAGGGAAAGAGTCTGATGACCCCAAAACAGGATACTGCTCCTGAATATTTTCTCTCTTTCCCTGAGGATTTAACACTGCAGAAGAAGTTTTTGGAATTCTCGTCGCCTGAGATGGAAGGTATGGTTAAACAAGACAATGAATGGACTACTGGATTCGAGAGTCATGCTGGTCTGCCTAGTTCTAGCTGTGAGTTATGGGATAATATTATCAATTATAGTTCGCCAGAGTTGGGGCCAACAGGCAGCTTCTCAGATATGTGGGATCTAGGTTCTGTACAACCAGCAGGTGGTTCGAGCTTTGATAGGCAGCTAGCTGAGGGAAAACCTGTCGAGGAGACAGGGAGTCACTCTACCCAGCTGAAAGATTGATAGATTACAAAACTTAGATCCATAGGGCTTCATTTACAAAACTTAGATCCATAGGGCTTCATCTGCATTAGCTCTTGTTGCCCTTGTGGAATTTAGCTATTTTTTGGTTGATAGGGTCTATTGACTGAATTTTATTATGAATATCAACTAATTGATTGCTAGAATTTATTTGTTATGCCTAACATATTTGTCATTTATAATGTCCAATTAGCTTCATTTATTTGCTAATTCTTTTATCTCCATACTCTTGCTAATTCTTTTATCTCCATACTCTTTCCTCGAGTTTAATTACACCATTCTATGCTAAATAACAATTCGTCTTTGTTATACATGTTGGTTGTAGGTACTAATTGGTACCCAAGTTGTGAACCTTGCAGGTGTAACTTGTGAGAGGATTCGCAGCTGGTGGGCTAGTCAGAGGAGACATTCTAATTATCCTTCTCCTGTAAATTTTATGGTTGGATACGAGAGGATGGTTACGCCATCTCTAAGATGCAAGAGTAGTAGTTGCAGCAAGCACCACGCCCCTGGAAATAAGGATGGACTACCTTCTTTGAGAGAAAGCAGAAGAAGTAATACCTGCGTCTTTGTTTTTTGTGCAAAGACAATAGGTAGGTTCATTATATAATGTTGCAGATGGTTTTTATGAGTAGTAGTTTTTGTCTGCCTATCCATCTTTAACTATTAACTGATAGAATGAAGCTGGCGCGTTAGGCTCCAAAAACTTTTATCTGGGTCTGTGGGATCAAATTTCATCTTTTTATTCTGATAGTTAACATGCATATGATGTTCCTCAACTAATGTCTGCTGCAAGTGTAACCTTTGATGTTCCATTATCATTTTTGAAAGGAATCCTGAGAATAATTTAAATGTTGGACCCTTTTGCTATATATGATTCCACTTTATTCCTTAACGCATAGTTCCCCCAAAGAATAAAAAGGGTATGAATTTGGTTTGTGGTTACTATAGGAATCTGCTACCAACAATGTGGATGTTATGTTTTTATGCTTACTCCAATCATTTTTAACCACAGCCGCACTCCCTTCTGAGGAACTACTTTAATTAGGCTCACCCATTTCACTATTAAACATAAGATCCGGTATTAAATAGGTTGACCACCTCTTTCTTAGCAACTTATATCATGTTAGGATCAGTCGTTTTTGGGGCTTGTAATCATCTTTTAATAATATTCTATATATGTAAATGTATTGATTAATACTCTTAATATCATTAATGGTATATCCTATAACATCTCGATGTAATCTGAGGACGTCCAACTATTTTTCAATTTCAACTTTACTTAGACAGTAACAAGATAAGTAGAATTGGATCCAAGAAATTTATATATGAGTGGATGGAAAATGTTTTGAAGTTCTACCTGTGGAGATTTCTCCACTCTCTTTGATTTGGGAGCTTTCATTTACCAAACACTTTTTAAATACGTTTAAAAAAAAAACTTTTTAAATAGATCATTTGAATTATGCTTAGCGAGCTTCTCCATCACCTACTGATCATTCAAGTCAATCGTACAACAAGAATCTCCAAAAGAAGAATACTTAATAGCATTAGGCAAATTAAACTCTACTCCCTTATCACCAACACTCAAATAAAGCATTCTATTTTTCACATCAATAACAACTCTAACTGTAGCTAGGAAAGGCCATTTAAGAATGATAGAGAGTTCAATACCCCCCTCCATCTCTAAAGCAACATAATATATATGAAAAAAAATTACCATCCTTGACGGAATGATCCACCAAGGATGGTTGTAGCAAAATAGAAGCAGGGTTTAAATCACCCTTCTCCAGCTTACACTTGTCCTTAAATCATATAATAAAGCTCACATCGTTAATAACACAAGAAATTTTAAAAACATCGCTAGGATCTTTGAGTTTAGAAGGCAATTTGTTTTGAATTATAGCATACACTCCTCGATAAAAGATATTGTTTTATAATCTTTAAGCTTCCTTTTTATTAGATAATGTCCCCCTCAAAAACTTTGCATAAGAGGGTATTTGTTTCAAGTTTATGTGAAGGTAACATCAATATATAACTTTTGAACAAAATTTTTTCAATTTGTTTATCAAGTTTAGCTTTTAAACAATCTTTTGGGAAAAGGTATAGGCGACTTATGTGGTATGGGAGGAACATATTTGGGCTCTTTTTCTTCACCTCTCTTCTCTTTTTTGGTCTCACTCTCCTTATTGGGCAACAAACCATCTTTGTTGTAATCATTTTCAACCTCTCTCACCTTAGAATCCTCTATCTTCTTATAACTCCTCAATGTCATAACCTTATAATGCTCTCTAGGGTTCTCTTGTAGGCTAGGAAGTTGACTAGCTGATATAATACAAGAGCTAGTTTGATAGGCAAGTTGAACTTATAACTTCTTGTTATGGGTTATTAAAGCGTCAACCTTAGAAGTGAGCTACCTAATTACCTAAATAAACCCCTAATTTCACTTTGCTTGGTTTGTTAGAATATTCTTAAGTAAAGACTCTAAATTGGACTTCAGAAGAGGGCATGTGTTAAAAAGACTTAATTGAACAATGGGGTTCCTTACATTATTTTGAAAAACATGGTTAAATTTGTCTCTATAAGATAAATTAGAACGATTTCTCCATTCAAGATTATAGGAATTTGAAAAAAGATCATTCTTCTAGTTGAAGTTATTGACATAATTAGCCTATTCAATAAATAAATTTTAGAAAAATGAGTTACTCAATTGACAATTAGTAGCTAAATGTACCAAAGATCCAAAAATGTCATATGAAATATTAGATGTTCCCCTATAATTCACACTTATATGATCAACTTTCTGGGTCTAAGCATTAACTTTAGTACTAAGAAGACTTAAAACATCAATATCATACTTACATTCAGTCTTTTTTGGGACTTTTGTTTCACTTAGCCATTGATAATGATTTTGAATCATATTCTTAATCAAATTGTTCACTTTGTCCTTTAGTATTATTCATGATAGCACCGCCAGTAGTAACATCCACTAAAATTTTCGTATTTTAGGTTATCCCACTGAAAATTGTTTTAATAATAAGTCACTTCTCAAGCCTTTGATGGGGGCATGACTTAATAGTTCTTGGTACCTCTCCCAAACTTTCATAAAGTGATTCACCTTCCTTTTGATTAAAATTTGTGGTTTCATTTCTAATCAAAGTAGTATACAAAACTTTGGGATATTTGATCCCAAGAAGTAATAGATCCCATTGACAAAGTTTACAACCAACTTGCCTTATCTCTTAATAAAAAGGGGAATAAACTTAACTTGATGGCGTCTAGTGAAAAATCATTAAACTTTAAGGTATAATGGTAGTCTAGAAATATTGAAATATGTAAATTGATATCTTCGATAAGAAGATCACCAAACTGATTTTATCGTACCATGAAAAGGAGAGAAGGTTTCAACTTAAAACTGTTAGCTTTAATGTTGTTCCTCGCAATACTTAAATAATTCCTTAGGTTCTCGATGTAGTAAAATCTTTCAAGGACATAATGTTTTCCACATCCATCTTTGTTTTCTCAACCTTTATCAATCTTTGGAGTTTCCTTCTAATGTGTAAAGTTCTCTTTATCTGGGGGTTCGGTTTAACAAGGTTCCTAAGATTTTTTCTTTGTCGCATATAAGAGATAAACTGTAAAAGAGATAATATAGAGAACACATAGTACATAATAATAAAAGAAAAGAAAAGGAAAAGTCTTGTCTAACTGGTTTGCACTCTGAATCAATATTAACAAAACGTAGCCCCAATAACGACTTTAAAAACTTGGTATTATTTTAACTGCAAGCATTTAGTGTAGTTATAGCTAGTACTGATGAGTATAGGCTGATCTTACAAGAACTAGATGTTAATTATAGATTTATTATGAAATTAAATATCGAGATAACAAATACGATTAACTTGAAATGAAATAAATGAATAAAAGCACCAAATTAAAAAATTGATCAAGAATAAAATAATCATAAATAAACTAGTTCCAAGTAAGATATTCTTTATGACTTTATTATGCTTTGACTTTATTCCAATTTAGTGAATGATAGTTCTTTGGATTGATAAAATTCCTAAATTGCAACTGTTTTCTCTCTCGGGAGCACAATTCCTTTTCCTAAATTAAGCTGACTAAAATCTCTTTCTAATCAAAATAACTTAAGAACACGTTAATTCGATTTGTGAATTCTTTTGATAGGCTCTACCTTAACCTAACAAGATCATATAGTTATCTCTCAAGTAACCCATTCAACCCTCACCATTTATGTTGTGATCTAAATATACACCCTATCTTTCGATCTCAATGTTTGTATTCGATTATTAAATCTTCAACTCTTGATCCTTTTATTCAAATCAATACAAAAACACAAATAAATATAAAAAATGAAATTTCATTAAATTAAAGCATAAGTTCAAGACATCAAATCCTAGGTCTATCTTACCTAGATCTATATATTAATTAGTTCACGATTAAGTAAGGAAAAACCGTACAAAATAAAGAAGAACAAAATATAAAGGAAATATCTTTATGGTTCTTGAATCTTAAAA
Source organism: Erythroxylum williamsii (assembly GCA_027564335.1). Taxonomy (NCBI): domain Eukaryota; kingdom Viridiplantae; phylum Streptophyta; class Magnoliopsida; order Malpighiales; family Erythroxylaceae; genus Erythroxylum; species Erythroxylum williamsii. The sequence goes on along the minus strand of JANITW010000005.1, from coordinate 66,171,076 downwards.
TTCTTGATGAATGTTAATAACTTTCTTAATCCTCTTCTAGGATTATCATTTCTTTCGATCTCTAACTATTTAATATAGCTTATAATGAATTCTTTTTGCCTCAAAACTAATTTGCCAACAAGTCCTCTTCCTGTTTCAAACCATCTCTTTTTTTTTAATAAAATAAACCCTAACTTTCTTTCACTTAACATGAGATTGTGTTAAGCTCCATATTACTTTGTTATGCCTTTTTGAAAATTTTACATAAATGAGCACTACCAATACAAGTTGAACATAGGCTTGTGTAACCACTGTGTTGGTGAATATAGGCTGAACATAAGAGCATGTTGGTTATTTGGACCCCTATTTTAAACATAGCCAGAACATGATGAGGTATTATTGTTGTGTTTTGAGTCCTTCAAAATCTTCTAAAGTTGCTCCCAACTGACTTACTTCTTTTATAATTTACTCCTTTTAATTATCAAATCTTAATAAAACTCCCAAATTAAAAGTAAAGTTTATTTAACACATATCATTGCCAAAGATAAACAAATGTACATAGAAAATTAAAGGGAACCTTATAAATAGTATAATAATAACCAATAATGAAAACTAGTATAAATTAAGAATCACTAGTTTATTAAACACCATCCACAACCTTAACTTGATTTGGCATAAAGGAGGTAAGCGAAAGCCAAACCCAGTATAGTAAGGGGATATAGAACTTGAACCATTAGCTAAAAGAAAGTAGAGTGAAAGAAACAACAAGTCCACTCATAATAATACTTAATAATTAAGTCAAACAACAAATTCCATACATTATTATTAATCCATGTAAGATCTCATAAGTACCTTATAAGGTTTAAGTTCCTTCACCTAACCCCTAAACTAAATTAATATGTAATCTAAAAATAATAGAAAAAAGAAAACTTATATTCAATTCTATATATAGTATATTTTATTAAAAGATCTTTTTAATTTTTTTCAAAGAAGATAAAGTTATGGATCCTACTTTTGTACATATTAATAAATAAAGGGCTTCAAGTAAAGATGGAAATAATGATAAATAACTTGAACAACTACCTAAAAAAGGAAGAAGAAGAAGAAGAAGAAGAAGAAGAAGAAGAAGACGGGTATAGGGAGAGTGGGATTGGGTTTTTTAGATAAGGCTTGGGTTGTTGCATAGATGAAGTGACATAGATGTTTGAGAGCAGTTAGGGTACAAAGAGACAAATAAGAGAGTTTAGAGATGTAGAGAGGATTAATAGGCTAGTTGGAAGTGACGTTGCAACATGCGAAAGACGATGGTCAATCATAAACATAAACAAAATGACAACATTTTGTGTACTGTTGAGGTTCAGATGTCGAGTTGGCAGTACCGACCTTGGGCAGGGGCAAGCAGGGCACCTACTCAGGGCCACAATAAAAAGGGCCCCATTTTTTGTTACCGTAACTCTGCCTCAGACCTCAACGATGAGTAAAAGACATCGTGGTGATTAAGTAATCAAATTTTATGTTCCCACAACAATCAACTTATGATTTCATGAGAAAGCATATCCACAAGTATATTGACAATTGTTTTATCTACAAAAAAGCCCTTATTAACAATTTTTTGTAGGAGTTGTATTGTACGCACCGAGTCACCATGGTGAAGAAACCCCTGGATCATTGTACTATAAGACAAAACATTTCGCTTGATACCCTTTTCCTCCATTTTGCTAAACAACTTATAAGCTTCACCTACCAAGTCTCTGTTGCAAAATCCGTTAATCACGACATTATATGTCCAAACATTAGGAAACAACCCCTTAATAAATAAACTAGAAAATAATCCAACAGAAACCTTTAACATCCCAGCAGAGAAAAACCCACCAATTAGGATAGTGTACACCACAATATCAGGTTCCAATCTACTGTCTTGCATTGTTTTAATGATTTTCATTACATCAACAAGTTTACATCATTTTTGGCTACTGTAACTCTGAGTCTCTGACTCCGACCTCTCGACTCCCCCAAAGAATGGATGTTGCAATATCAGTCCTTTGATCTTCAAAACCTCAAGATCAGTAGCTGCCATAGCGGCACTTAAGCTAACATGGTATGCTATGTTACCTCCTGTGCTATTCCCAATGAGAAAGCACTTACTGTAATCATCATATTTTCTGAGCCACTCCTCATCGGAGGTTTTCAACCAGTGTAAAGCCTCAAACTTGTTGTCATAGGCTGCAGGTAGTAATAAATGTATTTAATGGAGAGGTAGTAATAAATGTAGAGAATGTTAGTGTAGGACTAATTGATGTTTTCAATAGTTAACGTTAGTGGAAGCCGTTTGGAAGCTCCAAGATTGATCAAAGTCAACGTTGTCGTTAACATGTTATACTTATAAATAGTTTTGAAGTATTTAGGTGTATTTTTACCTTCTAATTTTTTTTATTTTCATCAATATATATTTAAGGTACTCCAACTTAAAAATTAGCAGCAAAAAGTTTCACGATTCTGTCTTCTAAGTTTTGAGTATAATTTAAAGGTAAAGTTTTTGATTTTTAATATATTTTTAGCTTATTAAATATTTAAATATGCTATAATTAATTTGTAATTTGTCATTAATGTGGACATTATATTAGCTTATTTCCTAAGTATGTTAATTTCTTGTATTT
>JANITW010000005.1:65975053-65986553 GCA_027564335.1 Erythroxylum williamsii | reverse complement strand
GTAGGATCGGTCCGATCACTGGTTCAATAAATTTTTTATTTTTTTGATTTTTTTGATTTTTTGGTATACTTTTGTATTTTTTAGTATTATTAATATTATATATAATTAAATATAATTATTGCATAATTATGACGTCACACCGGTTCGACCGGTGACCAGTAAAGCCTCTGGTTCGATGATCGGTTCGAGTTTCAAAACACTGATGATAACCAAAACGACGACGTATAGGTTTTAAACCATACGACGTTATTTTATTAAAGTTTTAAACGTTTAAATGATAACCAAAACGATGCCATTTAAACCACCTGAAGCCCACCCCGCACCCTCACCTGCACCTGCGCCTACGCGTGCGTCTTCCTCCTCCATCTACCGCCTGTGTCTGCCATTGCCATCGTCTGGAGGTGCGTTGTCGCCGTCGAACTGCTACGTCTTCGGCGTCGTCTTCTCCGTCGCTCCAAACTGAAGGTAGTGTCCTCTTCTCTGCCTCTCCTTTCTCTGATGACGTGTGATGTTGGGTTGAATTTTTTGGTTCATATGGAGTTTATTTTTGGTTTTGGTTGTTAATTACGGATTGTTAATGATGGGCTGTGTATTTGTTAGAGAATGATGAGAAAAAATTGATTATTTGTCTTGAATGAGGGATGAATCAGTTAATGCATACCAACTGTTTGAAAAAATTTACTCGTTTGATAAAAAATTGATTTTAAGGAATTTCAGTTGTTCCCCTAAGTTTGTTTGGAGATTACTAGGTTTCCTTTAAAATTCTAAAATATTTTCCTCTTGATAATTAAATGGATTTATATATAAAGCATTTTATACATAATGCCCTACATGTACAAGATAATCAAATGATTAAGTGCTTATTTATGTAAATGACGAAGATTAGGTATAATAAAAATTACAATGATTTTTTTAAAATTACAATGATTGTTGGAAAAAGAATAATTTCATTCTTTCTTACTCTTACTCTACTTAGACTTAGAAATTTCAACTCTCAAGTCTTTTTATAGCTAAAACACACCCTTTTAATAATTAGAATTAAAATAATTTGAAAATTTTCTTAAAGTCCTTTTAACGTTAAAATAATTTTATTTCAAAACAAGTTTTATCTTGATTATGAAAGGACTATTGCCTTATGATTGTTAAATAAATGATTATGTAATTATTGAACTTTTAATTGATTTAAATTACCAAGACAAATTATTGAACTTTTAATTGATTTAAATTACCAAGACAAGTTTACAATAATAATTGTTACACATGCAAGACTATTGCCTTTTGATAGTCATATAAATGGTAATGAAATGATTGAACTTTTAAGTAAACCAAGACAAAATTAAATAGCCCGCCCTAATTTTGTTGAAACTACATTGGATTGAGTTGTCATTTTTAACTCTAATTATAGTTATGATTGGATGGTAAATGTTTATAGTTAGGGTTGATTGAAAATTTTCTATGGGAATTTGATTGAATACAACATTGCTTCGACTTTGATGACTATGATTGGATCTTTGTAGAGTATAAATGTTATGGATAATGTGATATGTATAAATGTCTATTGGTGTCTGTATTGATACTTATTGGGTTGATTAGGCCCTTTTGACATGTCATAGTATTAACCTTAGTTTGTTTATATTGTTTTACTATTAAACATGTGAGAAAATTTAATGGGGGCGTTGATTGAATTATTTTACATATTGCATTATAGATTAAGGATTGTTCTTATCGAAGTAGGTAAATATAAATACGATTAGGCTTAAAAATAATAAATAGCCTTAAGAAACCATAATGTCTTGTGATTTGGTAGTAATTTCAGTTTGAAAGTAGTTAAACAAACCAATGACATTTAGGCTACCTAATTTACACATCTGATAAAGGGCACATGTAATATTATATATGTGCTGCCCTTTGTCTTGAGTCAATATTTTGTAAATGTATTAATAACATATATTAATTTCATAATATGGGAAATATTAGAAAATGTTAGATGGTTGTTAACCTTAGTTTCTTAAGTAGATATTTCCAATAACCCCTTTTTAGAATGAAAGTTTTCAAATATTCAATTTAAAAGTCTTATCAAGTGCATAAACTCCAAGTAGATTCCCTAGGTTCTAAAATATAGGCAACTTCAGTAACTTAGTCGTTATGAAAGTAATTTGATCTTCAATCTTACGTTAAAAATAATCAATGATAATATGCCTGGTGAGGTCTTTTAGAAAGTGAAACTTCAAATTTATGTTTTTGCTTTCTTTAATAAAGAATAAAATTCTTAAAGAGTTTGATGGAATAACTATTGTGACAATAAATTGGAGTAGTTCCCTCTTACTTGAAATGCAACTCTTTAAACAATTTTCCTCAAGAAACTTACTTGATAGGTGTAGACTATTGTAGCTACAAAATTTTAATTATTTACTAAGTGATAATAGCTTGCTTTTTCAAAGAACATGATACAACTCTCAAACTAAGTATGAAGAATTGTTCTATCCTTGCCAAAGTTAAGCTTTTGTTGTACTAGTTAGAAATTCTCCTTTAGATCTTATCAATCAGAGGTTAGAAATCTTTGCAAGTTATTCTTTTTAAGGTAATTATATTCCCCAAATAAGTAAGAGGTGGTGATTTAGATTGCTAACATATAAGAGATGAAAACTAAAAAGCATACTATTGTGCACTTTATATATGTTAAAGTAAAGGCCTAAGAGCAATTTAAAAGTCTATATAGTTCACAATTGTGCACTAAGTAAATCAACTTTATCTCTATCTATCCAATGAAAATAGTTAGAAAACTAAATGTTTTAAGGGGGTTCAATATGAAGTCGTACCATTATTGATTCCTCTTTACTAATTTAGTTGTTTTTTTAATAGTTTAATTTATCAAATCTTATTTCTTAGTTTATCAATTAATTAAGGTTAATAAACATAATGACATATAGTTTGGAGATCAAAATTGAGTTATGGTTACTGGTGGATATAGAAGTGTAATTTTATTGCAAGAATGACCCATTTTTGAAAAGGGGGATGTCCATTTCATAGGAAAAATTCTATCGAATTTTCAATAGGCTCCTCATATAACTCATGACCTTGATTGATTATAATATTTCATGGCAATTGTTTTAATGTATCCCACTTTATAAAATGTGAGTGTTTTTGGGAATAGGTTGTAGGATCTCAATTGTTCGTAGTACTTATATTTTCAAGGATATTGGAGTAAAGCTTTAGCAGGTATTAAAATGACATTCATATCCTTATAACTATGGATTTCAATAATGATTTTTAACACATATTGGAAAATGACATTTGTATCAGTTTGAATATTTCTCATTCTAGGTCTGTCATCATCATCTTCCTTATAGGGGACATTTGGGAAGATCCTTTTACTGTTTGGTTGAGGTTAGTGATTTTGTTTGTTACCACATTTTCTTGAACTTACCTTTATTTAGGTATTTCTTTACTTTTCATGTGAAAATTATTACATGTATCTTTTTAAAATTGTATATGCTAAAACAATTTATTAAAATAAGTATTCATATTGTTATGAATACTATGAAATTTAAGACTAGTACATATTTAATATAGGAGTTTTAACATTAATTGATGTTAAGTTTACAATTGTTTTATATCTCAACCCATAAACCTTAACCTATAACTTGTGATCTATAGTAACTGTGAGACTTATCGGTGAAAAATATGAGTCTAGGGGTCACAACGAGAACTTGTTATCTTCATTCACATGTCTTATCTTAGATGTTTTGAAATTTATTGCTAACATGAATGATACTAACTATGGATTCATTGTTTTAAATTAACAATTGTCCAAAAATAAGTTTTCAAGATAGATCTTAGATGTATAGACGAAAAACTACTGATGGTTTCATTAATCCTGAATTTGTTGAGGGAGTGGAAGCTTTTATTCATTATACATGTTCTCAACCTGCATATATGGATAGGCCAATGATCATATGTCCATGTAAAAAGTGCAAACACAAATGTTTACGATGGGGTCGGTTATACATTTGAGGAAAATAGGGAGAATGTTGAAGAAGAACATAACTCACAAGCAAAACATTTTTTTGACTTACTACAGTTAACTGACCGAGAATTGTGGCCAAATTGTGAGACAATGCCTCAGTTGTCTTCAATTGCTTGAATAGTTTTAAGGGCATATTTTGGATCATAGTTTTGATAAAATTCAAGAATGGTACAATAAATCATTGCCAGTTGATCGTACAATGGTTGATAGTTTTTACAATAAGAAGAAACTTATTAACGATCTTGGTTTGCCCGTTGAAAAGATTGATTGTTGCAAATTAGGATGTATGTTGTATTGGGAAGATGATGTGGACTTAGAAGAGTGCAAATTTTTTGGCCAATCAAGGTTTAAGCCTAGAAAGCATTCAATCAAATGGAAATTAGTACCATGAAAGCGAATGTTTTATTTCCCGCTAACTCCGAGACTTCAAAGACTTTATGCTTATGATGTTACTGCATCTCATATGAGATGGCATGCTGAACACGAACAGGAAGATGGAGTAATGAGTCATCCATCAAATGCACTGGCATGGAAGCATTTCAGTGACACCTATCTTGATTTTGTAGTTAAATGTTGAAATGTTAGGTTGGGATTGTCGACGGATGGATTCTAACTTTTTGGTCAATCCGAGCAACAATATTCATCATGGCCAATCATAGTGATGCCTTATAATTTGCCTCCTTGGATGTGTATGAAAGAGACATATATGTCCTTGACAGTGATTGTGCCAAGGCCTACAAATCCGAAGCATAAAATTGATGTGTTCTTACAACCATTTATATTTAAATTGCAGCATTTATGAGAATATGGTGTTCAAACATATGATGTCTCTCTGAAACATAATTTTGTGTTGAGGGCAGCTTTGATGTGAATCATTAGTGATTTTCTAGCATTTCCCATATTATCTGGATGGAGCACAGTTGAAAAATTGGCTTTTCCTTATTGTGGTAATGATTTTGATGCATTTTATCTTCCAAACAGGGGCAAAATATCTTGATTTGACAATCACAGAAAATTTCTTCCTTCAGATCATATATTTAGGCTCAATAAACAAAAGTTCATTAAAAATACGATGGTTAAAACACCTCCTCCTCCTATAAAAGTTGGTAAAGGGATTTTGCAAGAGATTGAGGAATTAGGCTTGCTGAAAGTAACAGAATTTGAAGCTAATGAAGTAAATACAAGCATTAGTCAAAACTTTGGTTAGAGAAAATGAAGCATATTTTGGGATTTGCCATATTGAAAAACGAATTTGATATGTCATAATCTAGATGTTATGCATATTGAGAAAAATATTTTTGACAACTTGTTCAATACCATTATGAACATTGAAGGGAGGACAAAAGATAATGTAAAATTATGAGCTGATTTGCAACTTTTTTGTAGAAGGAATGAATTACATAAAGATCTTCACACTGGAAAATATCCGAAAGCAGTTACACTTTGGATAAAAAACAAAAGGAGCTTTTGTGTGAATAGTTGAAAAATCTGAAGTTTCCCGATGGTTTTGTTTCAAACTTGGCTAGGTGTATGAACTTGAGGAAGTACAAATTATTTGGAATGAAAAGTCATGATTGTCCTGTGTTTATACAAAGGCTAATTACAATTGCATTTCGGGAGTTGCTACCAAATAAGGTTTGGGAAGTAATAACAGAATTGAGTATGTTTTTCAAAAATTTAACATCATCTGAATTCAAGTTGGCAGACATGGAAAAACTCAAAAAGGAAATTCCAGTAATTCTATACAAGTTAGAAGGGATTTTTTCTTCAAGCTTATTTGACTGTATGGAGCATCTACCTGTGCATTTAGCACATGAGGTAAAACTAGCCGGACCAATTCAATATCGATGGATGTATCCATTTGAGAGGTAAATGAAGAAACATTATTGCCATAACCATATTATTATGTTTTTAATTCAAAATTGTAACAACCATTTTGTCTAATATGGATATTTGAATCACTTAAAAAATGAGAAAAATAAAGCCAGAGTTGAAGGATTGATATGTAATGCTTATTTAGAGGAGGAAGCTAGTACATTTTGTGGGCATTATTTTGAGTCGTATGTTTACACAAAAGAAAGAAAAGTTCTTTGTAATGACGATGGGGGAAGAACGAGTAATGTTGATGGTAATTTATCCATTTTCATATATCCTGGACGAACATATAGACGTTCATCAAGAAGAATGTTAACAGAGGAAAAAATTTAAGCTGCACATAGTTACATTTTATTGAACTATCAGGGGTTCTACCTTTCCTGCAGTAAGTTGAACATTGTTATTTCTTCCTTTAAATTTCTGTGCTGCTCATTACTGAAATACATAATAATGTATTTACATTATAAGAGGTATTGTTATGCGACATAATGTCGGACAACACACAAGATGTTATAAATAAAGAAGTTGAAAAATAGTTTTCTCGATGGTTCAAGAGATATGTAAGTTCTTACTTACAACTATTCTAATATTTTAATACCATATTTAAGTATTCTCATGACATTATAAATTAATGGTATGATAATTTCTTTTATGTAGACTGTAGAAAATCCAATAAAGAACAAGTTCATTAGTGATCTTTCAAAGGGACCTCTGCGAACTGTAAAATCGTATCTGGTGTATTTCGTGAATGGATACAAATACCATACAAAATATTATGGGCATAGCATGGCAACAATAAACAGTGGAGTTGCCATGCAGGGAGAATTGATGGATTACTATGGTAAAATAATTGAAATACTTAAAGTTGAGTACCCTGCTTTGCCAATTAAGCAATTTGTGATATTTAAATGTAACTGGTATGACCCGACTCCAAATGTTGGAACAAAAGTGCATAGCCGATACAATTTAGTTGAAGTCAACATAAGGAGAAGATTGAGATAGTTTGAAACTTTTGTGTTGGCAATGCAAGCGAAACAGATGTGTTATGTCCTTTTCCAAGCTTACGATAAGATAAGATAAATTGGTTGGTGGTTTACACAGTTAAACCTAGAGGTGTTTTCCAATCACATAGAACAGGAAAGCAGAGAGTTGACATTGAAACGTTTCAGGAAGATGTCACTTTTATAAATGCACCTATTACATATGATGATAATGAACTTTTAAACGATCCATCAAACGAATTTGTTGAAATTTCGCCTAGAGAGGATGACAAGGGTCAGAGATCTGAAGAGGAGCCTGAGTTTCATTCATCTTCTTCCGAAGAAGAAGATGATTGTACTTACAATTAAGTTATGATAGTGATTAAAATGTGTTTGTAATTGAATTTTTTAATCAACGTGATAAATTCTTTCCTTTTCAGTATATTATGTAAAAAAATTCATTGCAAATCTTATTCAAGGAATGTTGACATGTCGACTGGTTCCGGATGGTAGTAATTCCTTCTGTTGGGAGTAATATGGCAAAATTGTTCCAACCGAAGGAGTAAAGTATGCAGAAAAAATCACCACTTCATACACTAAGGATCGTTTGCCTTCTATGACCTATTTTCTACTTCAAGGTATTTAGTATGATCTGGATAACGTCTCTTTTCTTATTATGTACATCTCATTTCCTTTAATGAAATTATTGTATATATTCACATTTGATGGTCTATAATACATGTTTTAAGCTTTCTTAAATATCGAAGATACATGTATGTCGATAGAGGCGACAGCGATGTCACAACAATATGTAAAGGATTAGGGAGATCGGTTCTTTTGCAAAATTCATCAATTTCACAAACCTCATCTAGACATTCATGTATGCATTAATATCCATTATTGGTTTGTTTAATCATTTTCTAATATGTCATTATGAAAGTTATATACTGATTGTGTTTTAGGTAAATCAGTTCCCGCTTGTAGTTTATTTGGAGAGTTAGTCTTTCATACTAAGACCGGCAACGCATTCATTATATCCTCTACAAGTTTAGCTATATCAGAAACGCTGATGCAAGAAGGTGTTCAAAAGCATACATTTGAGGGAAGAAGTATCACCGTTTCAATCGGTGCGTTTGAACATACTAGGACACTTCTCGGGAATCCAGACATCGGGAACTCATTTAACTTTACCAAATCCCATGCCATATGGAATCAAACAAAATAATTATATCATTTTGATTTATCGACTAGATAAGCAACTGAACGTTGATATATTGTTGTATCTGTAAGAATTTGTCCTATGCCGTATTGAATAAAGGTTGTTATTGTTTTTGTTCTACGATTGTTAATTGTCATTTTCGTCGTTTGTACTTGAATATGACATTAAACAAATCGTTTTATTTCCTTTTCCATATATTGTATCAAATATTGAATTCAAATTATTATATAAGTAGAAAATTCGATAAACAATGATTTTCAGGTAAAAGTATGGGACCAAAGAGACAGCGTGAGGTTATGCGGCCCAGGTTTAGAGGCATGATCGATGACACTTACTATGTAGGCGGATCGTCACATTTTGCAACTCCCACTAACTCGCCTCCTCCCCCTCCCGGACCTACAACTGCAGATGAGGCATCACCTACTGCAGGACATGGTACACCATCCGTATCCCTATCCCCAACTCATATATCATCCAATACCACTTTATTGAATGGCGGAGACGTCCGCAGGCTTGGAGCTGAGCGACCAGACGAAAGAAAATACATAGCAATTGATGTCACTTTGTAAGTGAAATCACATTAATGACTATTTGTTTTTAATTAAGTTATAGGTTTATTAGTTTTTTTTTCATTTTATCAAATTACTTCTTATATTAGGTTGCTTCCGTCTAGACAGTGTTCCAGAAATATGATTTCTAAATTTAAAGAACGGATTGATTCTAAGGATTATGTGTGGAACAATATCTCTCAGGCAACAAAGGAATTTTACTTTCAGGAGTTTGAGGTATAATGAACATTTAGTTTTGTTTTATATTGCTTTATATACACTAATTACATAAATATTATTACATGATATTACTTTAAATTTTTTTCTTCTTATTTCAGAAAGAATTTTTCTGGAATTCTGGTATTGACGTTAGCATATATAGACTATGGGAGAGGCGAGCTAGTACACGTTATCACGACTTTGTTAGTGTGATATGCAAGGCTGGTGTACGACCGCGTTATATTTCAGAGCAAATATGGAGTCGATGGCAGGAGCAATGACAATCTTAGGGCGTAACTTCACCAACAGACGTGGAGGCTAGGGGGAGAGAGTCTTCCCGTACATACGGGAGGATCAATAACCCACCACGAGCATGCACAGATACATGTAAGTATCTAAACTTCACACTTATTTTGTACATGTTTTACTTTGCAGTATTATATATAATGGTAATGGTATAAATAACTGGTGCCATTTATGATTGTGTTGAGTTTTTTTATTTGTTCAACAGGGGGCATATCATAAAATTAGGGGAAACTATGCTGAATTTTTTATTAAATATAGTTCACATCTAAACATTCAAGTTAAACATGCAGAAAAGTCTTTGGGTCTTCCTCCTACACCTACTCAGCTGTTTTTGCAGACTCACACCAAGAAGTATGATGATTTGACATTCGTCAATAGCCGATGTAGAGAACTGAATGTATGTGAACTTAATGTCTTGTTATTATTTCTTTTATAATCATTTAGTTTTACGATTATGAATAATCCCTTACTAATGTAAACATTGGTTTCTAATAGGACCAAATATAACAAACCTTTTAACGATAATCTCAGGAGGAACAACTTGTTGATGAGACTCAGACGTATTTTGATGTTGTCAGTGGCAAGGACCGTCGTAGACAGATATTCAGGCTAGATTCATTTGCGAATACTTGTTATTCGCAATCCTCTATGTTCAGTACAATAACGTCCACCAAACAAGCATAGTCGTCGGAAGTCACCAAGCTTCGGGTCACAGTGGATATATTGATGGAGAGGATGACTCATACACAAGAGAAGATGGACCAGATGGCTCACATGCGGGAGCAAATGGAGCAGATGGCTCAACTGAGATAGGAGTTGGAGCAACTAAAGGGGAAGGGTAACACCTTTGAGCACCCTCTATCACCAGGACATTAGGATTATTGTAGTCATTTGCTTTCAAAAACAAAGATATGTTATGTATACTTTAATGTTTTTATTATCAATTAACAAAATTTGAACTTTATATCACCAATCATGAACAAATTAAATATATAAACAAATAAATCTAATATGCACAAATAATTCACAACTGTTAAAATTATGCATTTTTTTATGAGATCATCAAATAAAATTTAATGTCGGGATTTTAAAAAAATTATAACTTCCAATTACCGATGGATTAGAGAGAAAACCGTTGGAAAACATGTTTAAATATTACTGACAGAATAATGATACCATCGGAAAAGTATTTCCATATTACCGACGAAACATTGTATACTGTCGGTAAATTGTTCGTTTTATTTACCGACTATTTTTGTTAATCCGTCGGTATATTTATGTCGATATACCGATAGTTTCTTAAATTTCATCGGTATATTTTACCGACAAAAAGGCATATGATATTCTGTCTTTCTAGTTATCTATGCCCGTATTAACGACACTTTTGTCCGTTATTTAATTCTGTCGGTAAATATTAATACCAATAGAATAATTGGATTTAGTATTGGTTATGTTCGTCGGTAATTCTTTGATTTCTTGTAGTGTTTTTGCACCTGTTTCTAATAATATATAGATAATTGATGCTGGTGCTACAAATCATATGACATTTAATTTTCGACTAATTATTGAACTCAAAAAGTCCTTACAAAAGTTTGTTTCCGCTGCCCAATTTAGTATTTCACAAAATCCTCAACAGCATGATACCATTTTTTCCTAAGAAATATGACGTATGAATAAAAATAAACATGGGTAAGTCAAACTTTAATTAATAGATGCAAAATCTAATAATTAGACTTTCGAATCAAGTTTAAATTTGGAAAAATAATTTAATTCAGTCTAAAATTAAAATGATATCGTATTCAAATTAAACTCAAGTAACTTAAGTTTGAATTCAGACTAAAACTAAGAGTAGATTAATGCCTTCACACTACAAATATCACGTAACCAAAAGATAAGGACAAAATGCAAGTCATCTGAAATCACTTCGAAGCATCATTTAATTTAAATAATATCGAGGTTAATCAAATAATAATTAATTAATATTTTTAAAAGTACTTTTATAAACTATAAATTATTTGATTGCTTTCCATGTGGGTCTTTATAAAAACCGTTTGTTTTATTTGATTGCTTTACACGTGGCTCTTTATATAATATTATTTGACTTTTTATATGTTTTAATAGTTATTTTTTATATTAATTTTACTTATATTATAATCAATATAAAAGATTTGTTTAGATTTATTTTTATTAATGTTTTATATGATTTAAAATTATATAATAATTAGTATATTGTGTTTTGCATATTATTTAATATATTTTAAATAATATTTATATGTATAAATATTTTTATTACAAAATTAAATATAGTTAAAATTAAAAATATTTT
>JANITW010000005.1:65955350-65974953 GCA_027564335.1 Erythroxylum williamsii | reverse complement strand
GCAATTGATGGCGATTGTAAATGAAATCACATTAATGACTATTGGTTTTTAATTAAGTTATAGTTTTGTTAGTTTTTCCATTTTATCAAATTACTTCTTATATGAGGTTGCTTTTGTTTGGATCGTGTTCCAGAAATATGACTTCCAAATTTAAAGAACGGATTGATCCTGAAGATTATGTGTGGAAGAATATCTCTCAGAAAATAAAAGAATTTTACTTTCAGGAATTTGAGGTAAATAAACGTTTAGTTTTGTTTTATATTGCTTTATAGACACTAATTACATAAATATTATTACATGATATTACTTTAAATTTTTTTCTTCTTATTTCAGACAGAATTTTTCTAGGATTCTGGTATCGATGCTAGCATATATAGACTATGGGAGAGGCGAGCTCGTACAAGTTATCACGACTTTATTGGTGTCATACGCAAGGTTGGTGTACGACCGCGTTATATTTCGGAGCAAATATGGAGTCGATGGCAGGAGTATTGGAGAAGCCCTGCGGTAATGACAATCTTAGGGCGTAACTCCACTAACAGACGTGGAGGCCCAGGGGGAGAGAATCTTCCCGTACATACGGAAGGATCAATAACCCACCCCGAGCATGCATAAAAACTTGTAAATATCTAAACTTCACACTTATTTTGTACATGTTTTACTTTGCTGTATTATAGATAATGGTAATGGTATAAATACTTGGTGCAATTTATAGCTGTGTTGAGTTTTTTATTTGTTCAACAGGGGGACATATCATAAAATTAGGGAAAGCCTTGCTGAAATTTTTATTAAATATAGTTCACATCTAATCATTTAGATTAAATATGTAAGAAAAGTCTTTAGGTCTTCCTCCTACACCAACTTAGCTGTTTTTGCATACTCACACTAGGAAGCATGACAATGTGACATTCATCAACAGCCAATGTAAAGAAATGAATGTATGTGAACTTAATGCCTTATTATTATTTCTTTTATAATCATTTAGTTTTACGATTATGAATAATCCAGTATTAATGTAAACATTGGTTTCTAATAGGACCAAATACAACAAACCATTCAGCGGCAGTCTCAAGATGAACAACCTGTTGATGAGACTCAGATGTACTTTGATGTTATCGGTGGTAGGGACTGTCGTGGATGAATATTCGAGCTAGGTTTACTTGCGAATACTTATTATTCGCAATCCTCCATGTCCAGTACAGCAACGTCCACCATATAAGCACAATCATCGAAAGTCACCGAGCTTCGAGCCACAGTGGATACATTGACGGAGAGGATGACTCACATGCAAGAGAAAATGGACCAAATGGCTCACATGCAAGAGCAAATGGCTCAACTGAGACAGGAGCAGAAGTAGCTGAAGAGGAGGGATAGCATCTCTGAGCACCCTCCATCACCAGGACATTAGGATTGTTGTAGTCATTTGCTTTCAAAAACAAAGATATGTTATGTGCACTTTAATGTTTTTGTTATCAATTAACAAAATTTAAACTTGATATCACCAATTAACTTCTGTTTGAACAAATTAAATATATAAACAAATAAATTTAATATGCATAGATAATTCAAAACTATTGAAATTATGCATTTTTATAAGATCATTAAATGAAATTTAATGTCGAGATTTTTAAAAAAAATCTAACTTCCAATTACTAATGGATTAGAGAAAATTGTCAAAAAACATGTTTAAATATTACCGACGGAATAATGATACCATTAGAAAAGTACTCCCATATTATTGACGGAACATCGTATACCGTCGGTAAATTGTTTATTTTATTTATCGACCGTTTCTGTTAATACGTCGGTATATTTACACCAATATACTGACGGTTTCCTTAATTCCGTCGGTATATTTTACCTACGGAAAGGCATATGATATTCCATCGTTATAGTTACCTACGCCCATATTAACGATGCTTTTGTCTGTCGTTTAATTTCGTCAGTAAATATTAATACCGACGAAATAATTGAATTTAGTGTCGGTTATATCTGTCAGTAATTCTTTGATTTCTTGTAGTGTTACTTTGATTTGTTGGCTTCTTCTCTTGGCTTCAAATGCACTAGTACGTGAGGTTTTTGTAGATGTACAAGAAACCTCATAATACATGAGATATAATAAACTTATCGAAATTATAACTCCTAGAAATTATAAGTTCTTGAATGTAGAGATATATGCATAAAAAAATACATGAACCAAGTAAATGAATCATTGCTCCACTAATATAATTGCTCCATTTTCTAAAATCCCCCTTAAACTCGATTCTTCTTAGTTACTCCAATCCACGTGCACAATTATACAAAACTTCCAAACTTCAATACTTTGGTGAAAATATTAGTCACTTGACAATCACTTTTCACATAAGAAAGATCAACCTTTTTGTTCTTAATATACTCCTTTATGAAATGAAACTTTTTATTTATATGCTTGCTTCGATCATGGAACATAGGATTTTACCCATTACTACGACATATTTTTTATCCATGAAAATAGTTGTAGGTTCATCTTGAGGACACATGTAGCATCTTTAATAATCTTTTGAGCTACATTGCATGAGTAATGCAAGAAGTAGTTGCAACAAATTCAGCTTCACATGTAAAAAAAGTCACAATGAGTTGCTTCTTTGAACTCTAAGTAAAGGTAGTATCACCCTTGAAAAATATGAATTCACTTGTGCTCTTTATATCATCAATATCGCCTCTTCAATCTATAACCACCAAGCTTGAAATTGGGTAAGGGAGAATAGTGCAAGTCATAATCAATAATTGACATATTGCATAATTTTTTTAGCCATTGTTATGTGAGTGATAGTTGGAGCTCATGAAATGAATTACAACTTTTACTACAAAAAGAATCTCAGGTCTCGTGCAATTCAAGTATATCAAGCTTTCA
Source organism: Erythroxylum williamsii (assembly GCA_027564335.1). Taxonomy (NCBI): domain Eukaryota; kingdom Viridiplantae; phylum Streptophyta; class Magnoliopsida; order Malpighiales; family Erythroxylaceae; genus Erythroxylum; species Erythroxylum williamsii. The sequence goes on along the minus strand of JANITW010000005.1, from coordinate 65,972,060 downwards.
ACAAGGCTTTTATAAAAAGTTGGATCCACTTATTCACTTTATCATCCAACTTTGAAATTTTTTGCATAATCAGTTAGGTTATTAACGGGATTGCAATTCTTCATTTTGAATTTCTCAAGAATTTTTCTTCCATGAGTCTCTTGAGAAAGTAAAATTCCATCTTCATCATCCTTTTACTTTAATAATAAGATAATAGAACATAAGTCCCATATTAGTTACTTCAAATTCTTTAGCCATTGTCTTTTTGAATTTGTCAAACATCTTTGTATTATTGCTTATGAAGATTAAGTCATCAACATATAGAGTACAAGAAGAATGCTTCTATTTTCAGCTTCTTTGACATAAAGAGTATGTTCATGTAAACATTTAATGAATCTATGACTTTGAAAACATTTTTCAATATAGTCGTACCAAGCTCTCAAAGCTTATTTCAAGTCATACAATGTCTTCTTCAACTTTGACACTTTATCTTTATGTCCCTTCATGACATACCCCAATGGTTATTAGATATACACGTCCTCCACAAGATAGCCATTCAAGAAGGTGAACTTGATATCCATTTGATAGATCTTCTACTTCTTTTGTGTAGCCATAAATATGATTAAACAAATTGTCTCTCATGGAGCCATGAGAGCAATCGCTTCAGTATAATCGACTTAGTGTTACTAAGTGTAGCCTTTATTGACAAGCCTTGCCTTTTAACTCTCTACTTTTTCTTGAGCATTTCTCTTGACTTTATATATCCACTGTACACAAATCGCCTTTTTCCCCTTTGGAAGAGTAAAAGCTCTTATATGTCATTCATTTGAATATCCACTTTACACAAATCGCCTTTTTTCCCCTTTGGAAGAGTAAAAGCTCTTATATGTCATTCATTTGAATTGCTTAGATTTCTTCATCCATTACAAGTCTTTGTTTCTTCTTATATTGCTTCTCCAAATTATAGTGGCTTAGAATCGACAAAGAGATAAAATAGTGTTGTATTTTCTATCATCTCTATGGACTCATAAAGATATCTTAAAATTCTCATTATTCTAGAATCCTTATAAGATCTAGAAGAAGATTATCTCTTAGTGAGTAGGGTGTAACACCAATATCTTCTTGCTTTTCATAGTTTTATCTTCAAACATAGGAAATGAAATAATTTCTTTATTTTGAGAGACATCCCACTTCCATGAGTTTTCTTCATAAAAATCAACTTCTCTATTAGTTACAGTCTTTCAATTAGTGTGACTGAACAACTTATAGCCCTTATAATTTGAGCTATATCTATTAACGACATATTGTTTACTTTTCATCTTACTTTGTCCTCATCTCTTTTGGAACATGCACATATGAGACTCGAAAATGAGAAACCATATTATGCTTACCAATTAAAGCTTTTTGAGGTGTCATCCTATGAATACTTCTGGTAGGGATAAGTTGGACAAGTACATAGTGTAACTGATAGCTTCAACTGAGCTTTTTAAGAACACTTTTGCTTTTGAGCATGCTTTTTGTTATGTGGAGAATGGATCTATTTTTGTATTCAACAACTTCATTTTGTTGTGGAGACTGTGAAAAAATGACGAATATTATTAGCTACACAAAATTTGTTAAACTTCACAAACTCTCCTCCTCTATCGGTTTTCAAAACTTTGATAGCAATCCATACCCATTTTCAACTTTGGCTTTGAATCTTTGGAAGGCTCCAAAAACTTCATCATTACACATTCAAACAATAAACTTAAGTTTTACGAGAAAAATCATCAATGAAGAGTAAGAAATAGTTAGCTTTACGATAAAAGGATAACTTGATTGAGCCATAAACATTAACATGAACTAGTTGAAGTGACTTAATGGCTCTTGAAGTGAACTCTTTTGGAAATAACTTTCTCACGTGAGTTAAATGATGAGAGGCAACCCATCAATCATGTACTCTATTGACAATAAATTTAATCCTATAAAATTAAGACTACTAAATCTTACGTGCCAAAGCTAAGAGATATCTTTGACACATATCTTTAAGCACCTTGGATGATCAATTTTGATATTGAGCAAGAACATTATATTCTTTAACATAAGAACCTTTTCTATCAAATTATGTGCCTTATCTTTTAAAGTGTATCAAGAATCTTTTAAGTAGATATCATACCTTTCATCTAATCCCAAACTTAAGATATTTGTTTTCGGAGAAAGACATAATAGACAAGTGAAATAATTCTATGGTTACCATTTTTTGTAACGACAAGAACACCACCTTTACCTTTAATAGGAATATTTTTTCTATTTTACTTCTCATCAAAATCCATGAATAGCTCCTTGTTTCTACTCATATGGTTGCTTGCACCTATATCAAGATATCACTTGAATTCATTTTTGTCATCTTTGTTGGCTAATAACAAGAGTTCTTCCTCTTCTTCATCTTCTTCTTCTTTTTATTCCACAAGATGAGTCTCTCCTTGGTTGCTAGTAGAGCTCCAAAATTAATAAGAATAATGATCATATTTATGTCAATTATGGCATTGGATATTAGGCTTTTCATACCTTCTTCCACCTCCTCGCCTATAGTCATAGCTTTCATGACCTCTTGAGCTTTGTGATTGTGGGCTTGATTCTTCATTAGTGAATTGATATACGTTTCTTCGACTTCCTCTTTCACAATCACGATTACCATCACCATGATATCTGTCTTTTCATGACCTTGACCTCGAGCTCTTCCTCTTTCTTATGAGGTAAAGGGCCTTTGCTCTTTGTCTTTAAAAGAAACATCAGCTTGAAGTGCTTGAACTAGAGACACCTTTTTCTTCAATCTTTCTTCATAAGTTTGTAAAGATCCTTATAATTCATCAATGGTCATGGCTTCTAAGTTTTGGGATTGTTCAATAGCCACAACAACAAGATCAAATTTTAAATCAAGAGTAAGTATAATTTTCTCCACCACTTAAGTATGCTCTAATTTTTCACCATATCTCCTCATTTGATTAGTAGTTGTCAAAACTCTTATAAAATAATCATGAATACATTAGAATCCTTCATTTACAAGAATTCAAACTCACCTCTTAAATTCTGAATGCATCTTTTTTACCTTGCCACCTCTTTTGTGAACATTTTGAAAAATCTCCCAAGCTTACTTTGCCTTTGTTGAACTTAACACTTTCTCAAACATTTCATCATCATCTAATGTCGCATAAATAATGCTAAGAGAATGTTGACTCATTTTATAATTCCTTTGCAATGTGTTCGTTTGGGCTTGATTCAACACTCCTTCATTTGCTAGTTCTTCATATCCTTGCTTTACCATCTCCTATGCATCTTTAGGGTCAAGAATTGCCTTCATATGAACACACCAATTATTGTAATTCTCATATGTGAGTTTAGACATTTTTCAAACAACCTTACTCTCGTATCAATTTGAAGGAAAATAAGAGGATAAATAAAGAAGGAGAACACTCAAACTCTCTTTTGTGAATTCACTTTAATTTGAATTCTTGGATTCTTCTCTTGGTTTCAAATGTACTAGAAGTATTTATAGGTATACAAGACAACTCGTAATACATGAGATACAATGAACTAGTTGAAATTATAACTCTTAGAAATTATAATTTTTGAATATAAAAATACATGCATAAAGAAAAAAAATGTAAACCTAGTAAATGAATCAAATTTAATTAATTGCCTCACTAACATAATTGATCCAATTTTAACATTATTGCCGTATCTGGGTAAACTCGGGTGTGTGTTTTAAGTGTAAAAAATGTGGATATTGGGCCACTTGACAAAAATGAAAATAAAAAGAAAGAGAAGATTAAGGCATCTTTTCGTTAAAACATGGTCCAGGCTTAGATGACCAAAGGAGGATCTCTTCTGTCATGTCACCCTTTCATGAACCTTGTAGGGTGATCCACCTAGTAGGGCGATTGTTCACAAAAAGTAGGGCCAGACTGAGAGTAGGAATATCAGGGTATTGCAATTATGTCTCTATTCCAAGCTGCCTAACTATTCTTATGGTTCAGAACAATTGCTTAAGCCCATGTATGAGTATGATATCGTGATTTTCCTTTCTTAGAGATTGAACCCGTGATGTTTGGATGAGAGGTTCTTAGCAAACAATTTGTTAAAGCTAACTAAACAAAGCTCGGACGATATCCTGTTTAAGGACTAAAAGCACAAAAACAACTTAGAGCAAATGGAAACAAATCTCACCCTCTTGCAGAGATGTTCATTCCATATCATAAGCCTGCAAACATAGTATAGTAGAAAGGTCCCTGTCACTAATTACAGGCAAACTTGGGAGATGCAGAATTAGCAGTTTTTATGTTAACTTCAGGAATAAGTCACATCAAATGGCAGAAACCCTAAATCTAATAAAAGCCGGGTTTTCGACGTTCTTTATATGATTATCAACTGATAACTTTCCGTTGATTTTCAAAAAAAAAACTTTCCATTGATTTTTAATTAAAAAAGAGTCTAAACCTACTGCTGCAAGCAAAAGAGAAAAACAAGGACAATCAACATTGAAAAGAAGGGGAGAAAAGCCTGAAACAAAGCAAGCATACTATTATTGGCAGTACATTTGCCGGTTTTGGTCACCGCATTGCAATGCCTTGGCTTCTCCTGACGGGAAGCTTCTTTACTCTTTCCTAAGTACGAGTAAGTCCCTACCTACGAGGAAAAAACATGACATTGCATCTATCTTGTTTCCTATGCAATTGGTACTTTCATGTCTGTTATTGAAGGTAAGTTTGAGAGGGTTGGACATCAATCTTTTCTTTGACAGTCTACGAATTTATCATGAAAAGTTGATACTGTTTTACACCCATTTTATCAAAGTTCACACGCTAAGGTTGTGTCCAGATATTCCCTTTTTCAGAGAAAAGAAATGTTAAAAGCTGATAATATATTAACTTTAACTGTTTCGAGGGAAATAAAATAAAACTTTTCCCTAAAGATCGGGATAGGTAAACCATTTCATGTTAATTTCTCTAAAGATCGAGATCGGTACTTGTCCTTTTCGTTTCTTGCAACGTTTGAAATAAATGTTCACTTGCTTTATAAGGCTGGATTATACTTTATAAGATGCTTCAGAGATTAATAAGTCGGGCTTGACCTGACTAGTTAAGAGTGAAAAACCAAAGACTCGACTGAAAATTTACCACTACTTAGCATTAAGCCTAGTTAGTGTTGGGAGGATGACAACCGCGCGTTAATCTTCGTTAGGCATTTTGTCTGAACTCCGTAAAGTATAGAAAGGTAATAGATACTGGTAAGAGTCACAATTAAGGTGGTCTTGGTGACACTGACACAGCCTCAGTCGGTTGCATCATACCAAGTTAAAGTGTACCGAAGGATTTAACTCATCTTCTTCAAGCAGGTTAGTTCTTGATGCTCTGATCGAGTATACTGAAGAAATTTCAAAGAAATACAAGTACGTCATAGTAGAATGTCGATGTAAGCCACCAGAAGAGAAGTCCATTTTGTTATCTATATACTGAGTTAGCTCCCAGAAACCCCAGATCGTTTTACAAAAGAAAGTCTAGCTAGTTTCTAGTTGAGAAAATAAATCTTCAGGTTAAGCAAATATAATAGTTACAACTTACAAATTGTGAAATTATTCCAGGACATCAAATTTTAATCTTCGGCTCCCCGAGTCGGTGATCCAGACAAAAAAGATTACAATTTGAGAATGAAAAGTACGATGGAAATCATTCTTGAATGTTATTCCTAATACGTCAAAAATAAAAAAGAAGCAAAAACAGGCCACAGTTTGATGTCAAATAGATCAAAATGTAGGAAGAGATTGTAAATTTGTATCCTTATAACTTCTTCAGTCCAGTGCGACTGCTTCTTTTAAACACAGCCAACAAAGTGGATTATTTGAACACCTTTGCTGATCATCGGAAGAAAAGAAAATAGCAAAACATGGAACATCCATGCAATGGAAAGTTGAAGTACCAATAGAAGGCAACTGTTTCCACAAAGAAGTTTTATTCAAAAAAGTAAAATTCCAGGGCTTGATTCAGAACCTGTCAATCAATAGTCGTGACGTTGCGAGTCTTGGGGGAGGAAAAACTTGTTCGTTTTGAATCAACTCTCTATGACAACGATGCCAACACATCTATCATTAGGCCCCTATGTCAGCTTCTCCGCTCAGTATTGTGTACCCACGGCAACTCCGTACGGTCCTAATTGGTTAAACCGTCTCCTCCTACATGTTACATTATCTCCAGAGGCGAATTGGTCAGTTGACTTCCTATTTTGCTTTTACAGGTTTTGATCTCCTTTATTAAGCTTCAAAGCAAAGTTGCCCCACAAGTTTTCTGATCCATCACTCATCAGAAAAGGAAAGCAGCTATCACTCACCATATTCCCAGCATTAGAATTTTCTGGAGGAGAGTTATCGTTAGGTTGAGTCCTTACAGTTTCAGGGCCTTGTTCGCTAATCTCACAATATGGTACGCCTGGATTGTATACGGACTCATTACTTGGGAAGTAACAATAGTTGCTTGAATTTTCCTTGCGTTTCTTGTTAGACGGATTGGTTTTCCTAAGAGAATTGTTGACAATATCCCATTTGTCTTTGCACATTATTGCAGTTCTCTCATAACCAAAATATGCCATTTTTCCTGCTATATCCTCCCATAAAACTTCTTCTGGACACCCACTTTGCTGAAACTTATCTTCCAAACTATTTCTCAATTGAATTAACCTTGTTATCTCTGAATCAGGCCAGATGTTACCGTTGTTTATTGTCTCACTTCCATTATCATTCTGGTTGTCACTATGATTCTGAACTTCAGCACCCACAAGCTCCTCAGAAGATGGCACATTCAGTTCTCTACCCATTAATTTGTTTAAAGCTTCCATTATGGCGGCATCACGAGCTTCAATCCAAGCTCGCTCTTTGGCCCAAAACTTGTGCTCTCTATCCACCCTCACAGCTTCTTCCTTCCTCCACTCTTCTTCTCTAAACATCCTCTCTTGTTCCTTTCGTTCAAGTGTCTTTGTCAATTTCTCGAGCCAAGCCTCTTGTCTTTCTATTAGCTTTGTCATCTGGGAATCAATGAACTCTCTTATCTTTGTCTTCAAGATCATCCCGCCTCTTTTTTTCCTTCTCTTTTCAGTTGAATCATTCTCAACTATTGTCGCCGTGCTTAGATCATTGTCCTCGGACGAGGAAGTGTCAAATTCAGAATAGTTAGAGAGGCTAAGGCTATCACAGAGCTTTTGAGAATGAAATGCCACTTGGTTAGCTTGTGTAGAGGTGTTGGTTGTAGTTTGAGTTCTGCCCACAAAATGAGTTTCATGGACTGAAACTGAACTGCTGGTTTCTCCATAAAGAGCTTCAAGTTGCCGAAAGAATCTATAGTGCTTACCATCTTGTCTGCCGGCTTTCCCTTCTTTAGTTTTCTTATAGTACTTGTATAAATTTTCAAACTTTTCTCTGCATTTCTTGCCGCTTCTTTGGTATCCATGTTCCTCAGACATGATCCTAGGAAGTAAAATTGAGATTAAAAAAATCATTTAAAAAGTGTAATGACAAAATCAAAATTTGGAAGAGCTAAAACTAATAACAGAAGGAACCCTAATTTGGATTGAAATTAGGCTGAAGTCAAGACTAAAGAATGGTAATTTTTAAGTGATAACAAGCAGTGGCATTGTTGAGCAATTACATATGATCCTGTTGCTGGGTAGTTGCAGTCATCCCAATATAGTACAAGGCCATTCAATTTGTCTAGACAGAGAGTCTGTGGGCAACTCCCGATAACTACTTCAGGGAACTTGCACTAGAAAGAAGGATACATATTTTCAAAGCCCGAAACCATCCACGAATGGAACCATTCACTAGCCATAATTAGCTATTCTTCGAACACGAAACACCAAAAAGAAGCAAAAAGGAGTTACATAACCTAGGTCTGTGATGGAGCAACATATTGAGGTCAAACCAGTCGCGCATTTGTAAGATCATAGCATTGCCACTGATTAACAAGAGACATATACAAAACTATCTGAAGAAAAGATGGAGTAATTAAGAAACAGAAAGGGTTTCTTGAACCTACGTCAAATGGCAAAGCCAGTCACCTAAATCATACAAAAGCATACGACTTTTGCGCATAATCATCTTTGACGACGCTTGAATTAATCTCGAAGGCAATATTGAAGCAAAAAGGAGAGAGCTTGGAGTAAAACAAAATAGTAACAAGTGAGGACAGAAAGCGGAAAAAAACCAACAAAGTAGAGAAGCAAAAACAATTAGAAAATTAGGGTAAGTGAATACCTAGAAACTTCATCCCACAAGGGTCCTTTTTGATTAGCCTCCTTGAACTTGGAATCAAGACGAGATCTGATTTCAAGAAGAGTTAAAGTCTCTTGTCTAGGCCATCTTCCAGTACCACCGTCGCCACCAAAATAACCACCACCTTCAACTTCTAAGCTACTAAGTGATGGAATTACAACAGAAGCAGCAACAGTGTTATCTCCACTATTAGCAACAGTACCAGCAGTAGAGTGAAGAGCAGTAGTCATACAAGCATCAGAGCTAGAACCAGAGCGAAATTCATGCAACCCACAATCTCTAGGCATGAGCATCATCAAATCACAGTGTTGTTGTTGAGCTACTTGTGGTTGTTGTAGATGATGAAGGTGATGGTGATTTCTATGAGCAGAGAAGAGGTCTTGAGGTGGTTGTGGTTGTAGGATTGCTGCAAAATGAGTTGGCCTCCTGCTAATGAACTGCCTTAAATCGATCCCTAACTGATTATGGTTATTATGATCTTCCATTTCCATGGATTCTTCAGAACAAACTAGTACATAGAAAGAAAGAGCAAAAGGGATCGAATTTAACAACCAGAAGTTTTAGACTTTGAGAAGGAGAGAGAGGAAGAGAGAAGAGAGAGGACCCGAAAGGAAATAGGATCGTGTCGTCCACGAAAAAGATCGAATTTTTGCACAGAAACAATGGTCCCATATCTATATCAACCTTCAAGGGTATGTTCTCTCGTCTCGTTTCAAGCGCAGCGCTGTCCCTATACGTATAAGTTTCACTTTCGCTTCATGTCACGTACTTCGGATCTACCTTTGCTGTCCTGAGAGCAAAATACACTACAAAATGAAATTTCCCATATTTCAATTATTCTCACCGGTTTTATTTCAGTTAAGTAGTGTAGCAACTTTATGTAATGACTGTTTTTAGAATATGAATTGAAATATTTATCCAATTATACGCTAATTCTTTTTGTAATTATTAGTGCTTATTTTATTATAAAAATTTATTTTATATTATTTATGGTCTAAATTATTACTAATAACCACTAGAAATCAACTACAAAATTATTTTCTTAAAATATTTATCAAGTCGTATTTGTATGTACGTCTATCGAAAATAATCTCTTTAATAAGTAGAAACAAGGCAACATACTATCATATTTTTCCACATCCTGTATTTGTGTTAGATTTATATGGGTATTGATAATGATGATGAAAATACTTATCAAGTATAAATTGAACAATATGAAAATAACCTCTCTATTAGTTAAGAGTAAGGTTATGTATTACTAAATTTTCCCAAATTTTACATGCTAATGTAATTTTTATTAGATGTTGATGTTGTAAATTGAACAATAGTTTTGCCAGTATTATTTGTCAAATACACTCGGGTGAATAAAACATATGAAATTATATTCACCTTAATCTTCTCTATGGTGACATTACACATATAATGAAGTTTAAAGTACATCTAGTCATTGCAAATTAGTAAGTTGAACATTTTATTGTTGAGTTAAAGACAATTTTGTTTTCGAAAATTTTTAGAAATGAATAAATTATTTAATGAATTAAATAGAAATAGAAATATAAATAGAAATTCAGTCAACTGCATAATAATAAATTCATTTGTGTGTTAAATTTAAAAATTTAAAATTATGAGATATTTAGAAAATTACTTTCCATTAGATTGATCATTTAAACCCACACTTAACTAAAGGGCAAGTTTTTCCCTATGCTAGAACCTGATTTCCCTATACTTTTAAATTAATTAGATGATTAATCATAATTAATTAATTAATTAATGTAATAGGAAGAGGTGGAGGAAGCTAATGCACGAGGGACGCGTGATAAGAGAGAAGACGACGAAACAGTATAGAGAAGAGAGGTGCAGATAATGACACCTCCACAGTGCTTAGGATCCTGCCTTTTTGTTTTTGACTTGGCTCCCTCACCGCCTCCTTTAATCTCACTTTTTGGCTCCTTCTATTCTAGGGGAACCCATTAGGCACATGCAAAGGCACATGCTCCCTCATGTTTTGAACCTATTTTCCCTGTCGAACGACATGTCGTCAGGAGTCATTTCAACTTTAGAACACCAACCAAAACAAAACATGTATACAGTATATACATCAAAAACGTAACTGGCTTACTAAATTTCTAAGGAGTCTCCTTGTCTAGTCAAAGATATAGTCAAACGGCTTGTCGTTGGGGACCCGTTGCATTGCACGCTTTCCCTACACCAAATACGTACTTCCATACTCGTATGACATTTATCCCCATGCTCTACACATAATATATTACACAGGCGGCTGATGCCGTACTTACCCTCTTGTTTTCCATATATCATCATAAATGTTAAAGACTCGGTTTTGTTTAAACACAAATTTGACTGCCTTATTATATTGTTAAGGGGACTTTTGTCTGGTCAAGATATTCCATGCCAAAACGAATGTTTCTCATACTTAAAACTTATAAGAACAACTTTGTCAAAAGAAGCCAAACATAGAAAATATTACGGGAGCAATTTGCTTTGGTAATGGAGATTAACCTAACTCTTCATTCGACATGGTAAGCTAAACTCCATAAGGCTAACGTTGGAATGATCATTCATCGGGACATGATTATCATCCTGTCTACATCTAGCCCTCCCTAAATTCCAAGGAAAAAAAGAAGTCTATATAGCAATATCATAATTCATAAATATCAGTGTTTTACTTTATATAAGCCAACTGTCAGAAGTTAGAGGCTTAGCGTACGGGCATGTCTAAGGTAATTCAAAGAGAATCAGACGTTCCGATTTGACAATGAAACTCTAGTTCTATATAATATGAAAAGGATTTAGTATTATCAATTCCAGATATACAAAAACTGGCTTAGAATATCCATATGAAATTAAAAGATCAGAAATTTAATTGTCTCTTCACAGATTCATGTAAACACATTCCTCCTATAAAGCAAAGCTGAGACAGCCATTTCCTAGCTGTGATTGATTTTCTAGGGATAAATAATGATTGAGCTATGGCAAAAGTTGTGACTAATAATGCTACAAGAAGAGGCTGAGAAAGAAGACTGTTGACACGAAAGGATCCCTGAGGTCCTCAGGACTCGAGCAAAACATGCTGGAGCCTGGAGGTTGCTACTTTTGTTAAATAAAGCCAAAACCAGAAGTCATGTCTTTCGATAGCTTGTTGGTGGTTTTTTTTTAATAAGAAAAGTTAAAGTCTAAATTCTTACAAACTTTAGTATTAAGTATATTTTAGTTTCTTTTATCAAATTGATTTCAAACTTTGATTTTTACTTTTGATTAAATCTAAAGTTCATTACCTTACGAATACAAAATAAGATTATAGAACGAATTTAAGGTTTTTTGCCCTCCTTTTCTATAATTATATGCACATACATTGCTACTGATGGAAGGTGCAAAATTCTCATCTACCAATAATTGAAGAATTGTCTTAGCACTATCTAAAAACCCTAGTTAGATGTGGACCCTTGTTCATCTGTGTCCATTAATTGGTATTATACGAACACGAGTATCAATCAAGCCCATGTGATCACACGCAAATTTGACGGTAGCTGCAGATATAACCGTACCACATTACTACTGGCATTTTGTTTGTACAATATACCTCCTTTACCATTTAATATAGCTGCATTGCTGCAGTGGCTTCAGCTAGGAAAACTTCTTGTGCACTCAACTACATCAGAAATCAGTGCCAAACTCATAACTGCTGCACACTGAAAAACCTTACATGAAGAAGACCATTACTTCATTGTTTTACTTTCTCAATTCAGGTAAAGAATGAGGCTTTAAATTGATAATAATTGTCTTTCTATGTAAAGTTGCTGTTTGAATTATCATTTTCAATGTCATAGATATGGTACAGTAAAGCTTCAGTTTTGGACTTACATATCTGCTGTAATGACACACAAAAGTTGGAAAGGGTTAGTGTCTTGTAGTTGTAGTGTGTATATTATGCACGTCTTTTCAAGTTCTGGCCAAGAATCAAAATGAACTCGATCGGATAAAAGTATGTCAGTTCTACCAATGCCTTTGATATAATTACGAATGGCTATCTTTCCTCGTGTGTTCGTTTGTATAAGATGTAAGCCACAGCCTTCCATTATAAGAGAAAAACTAAAGTACAATATCGGCTTAGCGGCTACACAACAGGAGTAGTATCAACTTTCAACTATTATTATACTCAACAAGCCTCCCGAGTCTCGAAGACTGATTCAATGCAAGTACTGCTAGACCTGCATTTCCCTACAGTTTTAAGAAAAGCGGACAGCTTTTCCCAGACCTCTTCAAAATTTGAAGGTTTTCATTCTTTTTTTCCTTCAAAAAAACATTGTTCCGTGGATTTGGTTACACAGTGAGAATAGAAGTCCTGTTGACCAATAAAAACCAGCATGTCAAAGCTATGCTAGCTACCTGGGTGTCAGTCAACTACATCTGTGTCTTGTTGAATGATTATCAGAGATTGAGAGAGAGGTCTATGGTCAAACACTTACAAGCTTATATATTGCATTCATAACATAAGGCTGCCCAAAAAGAAACAATAATAGCTTTACAATTCAAGACTAACAGTTTTTCTTTAATTACAGTCAAAACAATATGACAAGATAATAAAAGATAATAACTATGAATACATAGAAGAATCTCCGTACTTAGAGATTGTGGACAGAAGTGCCAAGCTCCGGCCTCATTGTCATAGCTTGCGTTTTGAAGTAGCAGAACGTTCCATAATCTACACATGCATGCATATACATTATGTAAAATAACAAATATTACACATAAACTTAGCAAAACACCAAAAGAGAGATGCAAGAGCGCTTCATAATCCACGCTGATCAGGTGCTGCAGCAGCCAATGAACCCTCTGATCTAATCCTGCAGCAGCTGGCGTGGCGCATCTCAAAGTGAATGATTAGATCATCCATGAGTGGGTTCCCGTGTTTGCTTGTCTAGACAAATATGGAAATGTCTGGGGCCATTCCTCTAGCTGGCTATCATGATGGCTTCTGTTGGAGGATGAATGGATAGGATTGCTGCATGCACATTCGAGAGAATGTGAATATTTCTAAACAAGGCAAAGATAGAGATGGAGAGAGCCAGTTGCAAAAGATTATTCTTTCTTTAAAAAATCTCTCTCTCATTCTGCTTTATTGAGATTTGATTAACTAACTATGAAGCTGGCAAGCAGCCATGTCAAGATAAATACTATAAATGAAATATTATTTTATTTGTGATTTTTTTTATGGAGTGGGTTTTAGGAAGGATGGTTTACATATAGAAGAATTTTAACTAGAAACGATTAATCACAATAAGCAGAGAATAAGTGCGAAAATAATAAACACATATAGATTTACGTAGTTTACTAATATTTGACTACGTCCATAGGTGACTAGAGTTTTATTTTACTGTGAATTGTTTTCGACATAAATATACTAGGAGAATCGAACGCATTTACATACTCAGAAGAATATAAAAGACATAACTTATTATCAGAAGAATACAAAAGACAAATTGTAGGCCTAATGTAAACTTCAAAATATATTATCAGACTCTATATCTTAACATGAATTTCACAAAAAAGAGAAAAAAAAAAAAGCATCTTTCTTGTACAGTCAGGTTCTTTTATTTGCATCACTTTAAACCTTATGTAATTTCATTGCTGCTTACCATGAACCAGTAATCTCTCCAAATTCAAATGAAAATTAGAAAGATAAGACTTTGTAATTGAATTTCAGTTTGTTATGCAAATGCCAATGCTAATGCGTTTTCGTGTCAAAAGTGATAGAATATTATTACTTTGTTTTCATATTTGAAGTACCTTTCTCTTTTAGCCTAAAGTTAATTTTAAAGAACATTATTAGATAGCTAGGGTCTCGAGAAACAGTTTTGACTTTTTCGCGGTTACTCATGATAAGCAAAATCATTTTTAATAGTCCGTCAACCAAAGCAAAAGGAGAATACAAATCATAGTGATTTGGGATTCTTAAGGACTTATTGACATGATTATTCCAATTCCATGAAGAACTCTTGTATCAACTTTTTCCGACTCACAGTTAACTGACGAGACTCGATTCATATATGCGTTTCTACTAAATTTACACCATGAGAACACTGCCATGCTTTATATTGTGTGAAGATATTAGAAATCTTCGTGATTCAGGAACTTTCAAAAGTTAATCCATTATCAAATCAACAACGGTTGTAAAATACACAACTTTGAATATTATACCACATTTCTACCAAAGAAATTCAAGATTACCCTAGGTTTAATTATGTTAGGTCAAGGCTTATTAATGATTTTGACGATGAACTTATAATATTTTAAATTCAAATTGAATTTATTTCCTTTTATTGCTAATGGATTAATTCTTAAAAATATATATACTCATGTGAAGGTTGGAGATCTTTAAAAAATATGTACTCGTGAGCTTGAAGAGGCTCGTCAAATTACTACTTGATTTTATAGGAAAATATTAAAGTAAGATACTTGGGGGCTTGATGTAGGCTTGAGTATAAGGCAAACTAATATAAATCGACTGCATCTTCTCTCTCTTTTTTTAACTTTTATATTTCCGCATTATATTATGTTTGTGTTTATTTCAACAAAAGGCTCCTTCACTTTTAACAGATTCTTTCCGTTTTTCAACTTAGTAGAAGTTCCATTCTTTTTAATGGTTATCTTATGCTTTAAATTGTCTTAACTGGATTTATTTTTTTAGCAAGCTCCTGTCATTTAACAGACTTCTATCTCTTAACAGACGCTTATTGCTTAAATAGGTGCCTATTGCTTAAGTAGGTTCCTATCGCATAATAGGTTCCTCTTACTTTGTAAGCTCTTATTATTATTTTAAACTTTGACATGCCCCTATCGTTTTATTCAAATTAAAAGTATCTCTCGCATGTGTTTGCTTTATCAAATTAGTCCTCTTAGAAATTAATGACAATTAATTAAATTACCTTCCAAGACTATGTTGTATATACATCGATTTTTCGCATGAAATGGAGTTAAACTCGAATGGAAGTAAACCCTTTTATGTAATCATCGGAGCAACTTTTATTGGTAACATTCCACAAGAAGAACCAATTCTTATCAGAATTTTATTGGTCAACACTCACTTCTTACCTAAAATTAAGTCTATATGACTTTGAATAGGATTGAAACTATTTCTCAAATTAATAAAAGAAATAGGAGTGGATAAATTGAATTAATACTAATATTAAGGGATTTTTTTAAAAGGATCAGCTTGTAACATATTACCCTAATTAAGTCCATTTTATCATACTATAAAAATTGTAGAAAAATAGATTATAGATTGTAGGTTGTGGAAACACGAGTAGATTATAGTTTACAGACTATGGGAATTCGAGGTTTTCAATAAGTAATATCTGACAAATATTTATATGCATTAAAATAAAAAGTATGATTGATCACAAATTTTATTTTCTTTTGGAAACCCCGTACTCGTCGATTATAATAAAATATAGGGTAAATTACCCTGGATTTGTAATTTAAATAACTTTAAAAATGTTTCATGAAATTTCATAACAGTGAATATTATATATAGGCCAATCAAATATTATTAACATGAAATTTCAACAAAATTCTTAATCTTGATTTGAATTATTTAAATTCGATTCAAATTAATGATTTATTATAATTTTATTAATTATAGTTAAGGTTAAAATCGAGTTAAGAATTAAGATAGATCGTAACGTCATTAACATTTGATTGATCTATACATGATACTTATATTACTTGTGTGCTGTTGTTATTTTTTTTTAAATTTTTAGGAGAGTTTCTTTTTGAAAAATTAGAAGATTCTTTTTTTCAAAACATAAGAGAATGTCATTTCAATTTTTTATCTTTAAATAATGCTTTATGTTGAAATGAACACAGCATTTGACATATCCTACACATGCTCCGGGCCCTATTAAAAATAAGCATATATTTGTTAACAGAGCAAGTAACTAGCTGCAGGTAAATGGCTGTCACCATCCGACTATGCTAGCCATGGACACATAGACATCCCATTTGTGAAGTATCAAATTATGATGCTTTAGATCCCATGCATATGATACTGAGACTTTTCAAGAGAATGGAATGATGACGCGACTTGAGACAAATAAGCTATGCATATACTTGTCAACTTGTGTGAGACATCAAAAAGGTTATCTGCATCTCCAGTTACTGCACTCTCAAGAGGAAGTGGGCAAGTAGCAGTAACAATTGTCAAAGACCGCGTTGATTGCTGGCCTGAAAAGTGAAAACACCGTATAGGACTAGGAGGCGATTGGAGGCAGCCAGTCGGATAGGACAACCTGTCCTTTTTTTGGTTTTGGTTTGTAGTCATATGTATGAAGGTGTCATATCATGAAATTGGGAGTGAGTTGTCACCCTTAAAAATGCTTAATCATTAAGCTTAAGAAAGCTAAGAGGTGTTTGATTTG
>JANITW010000005.1:65911904-65939597 GCA_027564335.1 Erythroxylum williamsii | reverse complement strand
CATTCGTGGCGAGCGCACACCAATTAATCACCAAAATCATGAGTTGACTTATTCATACAAAATGTAGCCTTAAGCCTTGAGTTTATTTTGAAACAAGAATCACCCCAAACGGAGTTATATAACTCAAGTTATGCCTAAAAAGCCTTAAAGAGCTCATACTCCAAATATGATCTCCAAACCGACCTCTTATTTATTTTAATGAAAACTTCTTCAATTTAACTCCAAATGGTATCAATTTTTGTGGAGAGAAAGATATATGTCTTAGAAATCTAATGGTTCAAGTCTCACCTCAATTGGAGGTTGGATGAAGGAGTTATGCCCAAAGTAATAGACTATGTTTACACCTTAAATCAATTTCAACCTCTTTTGGCGCAATCACCATAACTTTCTATTTATAAATTTTAATTCGTTCATTTTTGGACCATTTGAAAGTAGACATCTAGATCCACAACTTTAATGAAGACCATAAAATGAAATTCGGCCTCTAACAATTTCGAAATTTAACCTCTTTCACCCGAATGTGTCCGTTAAACGGACATCCTTTTAATGTTGGATCCGGGGGCTTGGATCCCCCCAAGATCCAGGGCTTGGATCCCCCATTAATTAGTATTGTCCCCTCTGACTTTAGGTGAGTTTCTGGCATTCGAACCCAAGACCTCAGGGTTTTGTTCTACTTTGTGTGTTTCTGGCATTCGTCGACGGAATGGAACATTCCGTCGGCACAAAACCTGAACTAAATTTGGCGACGTACAAATTACCGTCGGTAATGGATGAAACTTTTCGACACATTATATTTCCTTCGTTAACGTTGTTACTTACTTCAGAAACGTAGTGACGGTGATTCCGTCCCTAAATTATACCGACGGACATATTCCGTCGGTGATATATGAATTTCACCGACGCAATTTTTAATCAATGTCTGTCGCAACATAACAACAACGGATAATATTTCATCAGTTTTCCATTGACAATACATCGACAGTCAGTTTCCGTCGGTAAGGAATAACGACAACCATGTTTACGACGGTTTCTTCTTTCGTCGCGTTCCGTCGGCAAAGAGAATTTCCGACGGAAATTTTCATTTCTCCGACGAAATATTCCATCGGAGAACGTGAGTTTTCTTGTAGTGATAGTGAAATAGGCACTCGGTTATAACAAAATAAAAATGAAAGGGGGTCTTATATGCATCTGCATTTGTACATTATGATTATGAATTATATGACTAAGAATCTATTTCTGAAATTGTGATGATAAAGTGATATGCTACATTTAAGTAATTGATGTTAATGTGGTTGATTGGGATATATATATAATATCTGAAAAAATATATGAAATATGTGACATTCATTATGTCTTATTGAGATGAGGAATGTTGTGAGTTTGGTTATATATGACATATTTGTGTATTTGATGTGAGTGAGTCTATCGATGATGGTTAGTTCACTGAGTTCACAAAACTCATCAAAATTACAACATGACTTTTTAGGTACGAGAGAGAAGACCTAGTTCCTAAGTTACTCTAGAAGAACGATTTTGGATTAAGAAATGGCTCAAAGGTCTGTCATCTGACGTTTGAGGAATAGTAGACGTTTTATGTAGTTTACTTATGTCGTGTAGAACTTTTGTATAAAAGCTTGTTAACTTTCAAATGTTTTGTTAATGTATTTTTTTTTTGTTTTAATGACTATAGTGTAAATCATGTTTGCAATAGAATGAAGAGTAGTAGTTGTTTTTAAGTATTGTGTTATTCTTTATGATGCCATATAACAGAACATAACTGCTCTAATATGCCATTATCATAGGATATGTACTTGAATGTTCTATGGATGTTCTAGCATATACTCTATAGTAATGGGGCGTTACATGCAATTACCTTGTATAGCTATCGCTAGTAAAATCTAATTTAGAACTTTCAACAATGATTTTGATAATAAACAACATTTCACCACTTTTGTTGCTAACATCACAAACTCCATCATAACATTTTAATATATAACTAGACATCATCAACTGATCAATACTCAAGAGATTTTGACTTATCTCAAACATGTAAAGAGCAGCACTTAATAAATTTTTACCTAATAAAGTTTGAAGTATAGTAGTTCCTTTACCCTCAATTTTTAAACAATTTCCATTTACAATTCTAACTCAAGAAATATAAGACCTATCTAAGTCTTTAAACAACTATATATTAGGTGTAAAATGATTGGTATAACATGTGTTCCATAGCTACACTAACTTATTGCAACCTTTGTCAATAACATGAGACTCTTTCTGACTCTAGCACGAAAAGAAACTCCTTTTTGACTTTGGCATGAAAAGAAACTCTTCCTTGACTTCATCATTATCTATTATTTGAGCATTATATTATATTATAGTTTTTTTTTTGTATTTTTGTAAATTCCCAAATTATTTACACTTAGTTTAATGGACTTTCTTAATCTAAAATAGGCTTTAGAGTGAGTCTTTTATTGACACTTACAAGAATGGAAATCTTCTCTTTTGCTTCTTCCTTTATTGCTAATGCTACATTTCGTCTACCGGAAAAAGAGTTAATCTTTGTTTAACAAATTATAAAGAATTAATAAGTTATTGACATCTCATCTTAGATAGATCTTTCGGGTCCTTTGGAGAAGTTATTTTGTGTTTTAACTTTTCTAGTAGACCATTAAAACCTTCTCCATAATTCCTAGAAATCTTTACCTAAAAGTCTAATTTAATTATTTATCTTTGGGACTTTACAAAAGATATTTAACACTTTATATATCTTTCATTTTGACATCAAATATTCTTATAAGATTCAAAATCATCATCTTTTAAGTCTTAACATCTCCTTGAAACTCAACTTTGAGGTTATTCCAGGCTACTTTAAAATTTGGCAATTAATGATTCTTGAAAATATCTTAGTTTTGAAAATATATTATGGATTCATGTCAATGCCTTAAACCTCCTATGTTTCTCTTCATTATAATGCTTCAATTGAGCCATTAAAGGGTTGGCTCCTTGGTAGTGTCAACTATCTTCAATTAGTCAAAATACTTGAGGTAATGCTCCGTCTTTATTGCTCAAACAATATAATGATGGCTATTTGAAATCTTAAGTTTTAATAGTAAAACTTGAAGACTCCAGGTTCAAGACTTTTAAGTGTTCGACCTCACTTGAACATATGTTTCATTTAACCTTACGCTCTATGAGGCCTAAAAATTTGAGGTTGTGATTTTTATGATTTGATAGAATTTAATAAATTAAGAATCTTCTTAAACTTTATTAATTAAGACGATATATAAAGATAAAATAATTATATGCAATTTAGAACATGACATAAGGAACTAATATTAAACAAAAATAGGAGACTTTGGTGAAAGATTCTTGTGGGTTCTTTTTGTGTCACCATTAAAATATTCTCCATTATTTTAATTATAAATTTTGATAGGAATATATATTTGAGGTGATTCAAGAGGTTATATTAAAAGCTAAGATAATGATCAAAAACTGTCGAGAATTCACCTAAAGTGGATGTGAGATAGTTAGATGACTACCATTTGCTAGCATATGTTCATGATCTTTTGTCTTTAAAAAGGTTTTTAATGAATTTAGTTGTCATTTTTCATTAAAAAAGAGTCTAATGAGAGAAAATGATGCAAAAGTATACATAAGAGTTAGAAGGTTGATTTTAAATAGAAAGAAATGGATCTCAAGTTGATTGTAAGAGAGATTTGGTTAGAGGACAATGTAATATTTCAACAAGAATAAGTTCATAGGTACTTTTTGTACAAAAAGTTTGGGGTATATTCCGTTTAACGCTTTTTAGGTTAATTACTTTTACATTTTTTCATATTAATTTTTTATTGGATCTTATTTGACTATTTCTAATAATTAATTTTTAGTTTTAGTTAGGTTAATGGATAACCTTATTTTAAGGTACTAGAAATAATTGGGCTTTTATTAAATTGATGGTTTCAAGGGTTATGTAACATTAAATTATATACGTTTTGTACTAGACTTATATTAGACTTTTATCAAATTAATGGTTTCGAAGGCTACATAATATGAAATTATATATGTTTTGCATGTGTTATGGATAGATAGCTAGGATAAATTATTAGGTGGAATCATAACTACTCATAATTAGTTTTGGATACAATTTCATAGTTGGGTGTCTCACTATATATGTGTTATATGAATTTGAGACCTTTAAGTGGTAATGTTATACAATTTATATCATTTAGTGATGAGTAACATTAGTCACGACCTATTAGTTGGTGTCAAAATTAGACTTGTACCATTATGTTACTATGAGCAAATTATCTGTGACCAAATTGGAGTAGGTACCAATATGTTGGTTGTGCCAGGTTAGTTAATACCAAAATAGGGTAAATATCATTTCACGGTCAAGATGAATTAGTCAATGCCAAATTGGGGTAGGTATTTTTCCATTAGTTAGGCAAATAAACTTAATTCAGAATAGGGCAAGAACTATTTAATAGGTTAAGGCAAATTGGCTAGTGTCATTATGAGGAAGGTACAGGGTGAATTAGTCGATGCCTATCTTGGATAGGTATAGGGTCTTATTTATTAGTTTTGCATCATTGTGTGATGTATATAATATGATTATTTTAATGAATTTTTTGAGGTATTTATAAAAAATAATTTTTATAGGTATTTTAGAGAAGTTGATTATGTCTTAAGGCACAATTTTAGATATTTATGACATATAGAATAGCAAGGGAGTCACTTTATATTTATTATATATATTTTTATTTTACCTAATTGGTGTATATTACTTGAATTTGTATATTTTATAGGAAACTGTGTAGTGAAAGATTAGGAACCTGAGTGAATTTTTAGCTTAGATTTTTAGAGTTGGGTCAGGAGGGTTTCTTGACAGGGAGAGGATAATAGTAATTAAGTTATTTTCATTAGATTAGATGAGTTTAGCATGATATAAACCTCATATAAAAGGTGAGGCTTAAAAGATTGAGCCTTATTATTGAGTGGTGTTACCGCAAAAGGAGGTAGGGTCATAGAAACAAAACAACACCTTTTAATGTACAACAAGTGTAGAATTAGCCTTAGAAAAAATGCGAATCCACAAACATATTAGGTATCAACAGAAAGAGAGAGAAGAGTGGCATGTTAAAGTTCAAGATTTGGAGAGAGACATTAGCGAGAAAGAAGAAATGATTAAATTTATGTCGAGGAGGATGTGAGAGAGGTTTGTTAGACCCCTAAGTCCTAATAGCGGAATCATGTAGGTATTAGTGAGTCTTGACCAATGTTTGGCACTTAGAATGGCAAAACAAGGCAAAGACTTACGAGTAAACAAAGAAAATAGGCATTGTCGATGAATTGGCATACATTAGTGCATATTGATGAAAATCTTTGATGAGATGCAAAATTCGAATGTAAGACCAAAAGATAGCTTGAGATGGACCTTGGGTTGAAGGTTACCTAGATCACATGCCTGAGGGAAACATGTGAGACCTTTAAGGAAATACGTGATTAAATAGGCACCATAACTAATGGACTTGACATGGGTAAGCATTAGACCAGACCAATATGCTATAAAAGGCTTTGAACTTGGATGACTCATCAGTAATAGATAGAGATCGAGGGAGATTTTGGATGATGTGGTTGATAAGATCACAGTAGATATACATCAATTTAAAAAGATAAAGATCATGTGAGAGGATCATTTGAAGATAATAGAGTTCTTCTTGGATATGGATTTATCTCTTTTAATTAAATGTAATATCTTATCTTGTTAGTTATGATGTAGCTAAATCCTATCAAATAGAGTCCTATTTTGATGGGGTGTCATCTAATTGATTAATATGATGTAATCATATAAGAATAGATGTGATTTAGGTAGTTTCGTTCAGTTAAAATTCTTAATTGGAAAGCCAAAGATTCCCATAAATAGCTTACTGGAATCTTGATCCTGAGAATAGGGATAGGTAGGGAGGGAGCACATTGAGAGAGAGCATTCCTTTGTATGCTTTTGGGAAAGTAATAAAGATTGGTTTTTACCATAGTTCTAGTGTGTTTATTGTTGCCTATGATTATTTAATACTTTCTTAGTATTTTTACTAAAGTGTGAGACTTAAATACTTCGAAGATCATGAAGTGTTCAGAAACAAAATTTTATTGATCAACGATCACATGGAAAGATTGAATTTCACTTAAGTAGACCTAAGTGAGATTGTTGTGGAAAAGAGTACATGCGACTTTGGTATAAATTTGATATCTAGAAAAGCCTTTGTAGCATGGTGTCAGGTGATGATAATGATGATCTATTTGTCAATAGTAAGTATTCTAATGATAGAAATGAGGAAGCTTTAAAATTTATTTATGACCATCAATAACAACATTATGTTGTTAAATAGGAGGAATGTAGTAATAGAAGTTTTCAGTCAATTTTTAAATTTTTTGGATCCCACTTACTATATAGGATGTACGTTTAACACGGGAACTAATAGAAAAAAATAAAAAAAATTGAAAGGTAAAATTTTGACAAAGATAAAAAGTTAGAGTTTAAATTGAATGTATGTAAAATGTTGAGTTTTTTTTAATTGTTTTAAAACACTTGGATTGAAAGTTTGTGAAATATTGATTTTTTTATCGATGTAAAACATTTGGGTTTAAATTAAATTATAATACCAATATTAAGCTCTTACCTAAATTATTTCCTTTGATTGATATGAATTTAGAGATTGTACTTAATTGACTCGAGTTCAATCCTAACAAAGCATATCGAAACTAGACTTGCAGACAACAGGAACAATTTCAGGTTTTCGTGTAAGAACATACGCATAAACTATTGGACATCCTGGTTGCCTTTCGTCGGCACCAACAGTAGCTATCCAGCTAACAAGAAACATGAGTTCTGCGGCACAAGACGAGCTTTAATTTCATCATTAGCAGAAAACTGGAAGGCGTATAAATTACGAGATCACTGAAGGGCTATATTTAGTTTGCATAAGATCAAATTTTGCAATCTTGATGATATTCTCAAGTGGTTCTTAATTAACTTCCATTTCCTACGAATTATCTTCAGGCTAGCTAGTTGCTACGATAGCTAGCTAACATTGCTTCAAGTCTTGGATGAGAGAGAATGAGAAATAGTTGCTATGAAAAGTAAGCACCATGACATTCAGTGCCAAGTTCAAATCAGACGAATTGTCACAGGAAAATTAGATAACTTTTGGTGGAATAATACAGTCAGTGTCAACACTCCTGATTCTTATGTCTCCTCTCTTACGCGGCGCGGCTGCCGTAATTTAGAGACTACACTCAGTATCAACACACCTGATTCTTATGTCTCCTCTCTTACGCGGCGCGGCAGCCGTAATTTTAGAGACTGCAGTAACACACGGATCTATTGTCGTAATCCAGGTTAAAAGTTTCATCATTTCCTGAACTTAGTTTTCTTTGTGCTCGAACACTTTACAGATCAAGTCCTTCGGGTCTCTTGAAGGAAGTGCTTTATTTAACATTATCCTGGTTTAGGAAGTTTAGGTCCATTGATGTCCCTTTCATATTTCGAGGTAGGGTCACAGAAACAAAACGACACCTTTTCTAATGTACAACAAGTGTAGAATTAGCCTTAGAAAAAGTGCGAATCCACAGACATAAATGTTATTTCCACTGCTTCATTAGGACAGTTAGTACTGAACCCACTAATCCATCGTATGACGGCGTGTACGGACTTGGTTTCTTAATTTCTTCTTAGCTTGCTTTTGTTTCGCAGATATTTAAGAAATCCGAGTATTATCTCATAACTAGTCATGTCTTATCAACAAACTGTAGTAAATTCTAAGTTATATATATATTTAAGCTTTTCCCTAAATGGAATGATCCAACTTGCTTGTGGATAAAATACAGATCGTAACTGCTAGTATTTCCGGTTTTCCACTGGACTGGTCGTAATCTTATGCTATAATGCTCGAATCCGACGGGGGTCATCAATCTCCAAGTACTGGTGGATATTTCTGGGCTAAGGAGTGATTAATCTTGAATTGGTTCAATATGCTATTTGTTTGTTAAGTACAGAAGAACTTGAACAATATTCTAATGATTCTAATTTCTAATCGATATGAAATGTGAGAATTGTGAGAAATTATTCAAATTCAAATTCCAATCGTTAAAGTAGTTTTTACGATTATGATTTTTTTCCAAGGGAAATTTAGAAATTAAATAAAGCGAAGGAGCCCCTCTTGGAGAAATGCGCCTATAATAAAATGTGATTAGTAGGATAACTGGGTTGAAAGACAAATTAAACCCGAAATACAAGATTAATACCATGATTAATTTACACAAATAATTAACCCTAGAATTGTAACATACTACGCTCAATAATTCGATTGATAAATACTTGGAAATTAGGAAAATGTTAAATCCATTGTTGTTTTCTGTAGAATCAAGCGAAAGCGACAGAGACGCGATAAAGATGCAGAGGATTTACTACTGTTATTCTGAATCCTTAATCAGCAAAAGACGCATTCAGTTTCAATGGGACAACTGTATTTAAAAGTCGGCTAGCAGTAGGGCCTCCTGTATTTTATAATACATAGATCAAGCCTACCCATCATAGCAAACCCATGAATATAGGCCCAATAACACGTTAACGAGAGAATTACAATTGACATCTAATTAATTAAGATTTGCACCAAATAATTTTAATTATACTAGTCCACAATTATGATAAAATTCTATCTTGGGTTGCCAGCAAGTTGGCGACGGAGGCTCAATTCCAAGTCAAGTTCGTCATGATACAGAATTCATGCACTTAAATCTCATCATATCTCCCTAGATGCGCTAAGTAGCTTAGATAGTAGGTATAGATGGTGACTTCTAAGAAAAGGCACTTCACTTCTTGGCCTTGTTAACGCTCTTTGAATTAGCTTTGTTTTACTGTTGAATTTCAACCCTGATAACTGTTTAAGTGCATGTGTATATTTGTGTATATTTAAGATGTATGTGTTTTTCATGCATACAAAGGTACGTACTTGCAAATTTATCTGAGCGATAACGGGGGCCAACCGTGCATCAATGATTTACATAACAAATATTAGTTTGGATATGAACACATTTTTACAAATATAAACTTTAGACTTTGAATTTGTATTAGGGCATATATATATATATATATATAATATTTTGCCACGAACCCGATTCTGTTTAGCCGTGGGAATGAAGTTGAAAAGACAGTGACTGCTGGCCAACTATAATTAATTTTAATTATTTTACTCCCATCCTTCTAAAAAAATCTGTTTCACTGTCCTTAGATAATTTAGATGTAATCTATATTCTTTTATATATATATATATAGATTTCATAAGGAAGTTATCCCAGGTAAAAGAAGAGATATAAGGTGTAAGTAATTTATGCTATATAAACCAGTGCATAACTTAAGATTTAGGGTAGAAAATAGTGTTTTTTTGATTTATATATAAACTTGGATGAATTCAACTTAACCTTTTCTTATTTAAATTATAATTCTTCTTATCATATAATAATTAATATCATAGTTTGAATCACAAAAGTTTAATATGCTTGTAATGAAGTGAAAATTAGATAACTTCAAGTTGAAGATAATATGTTAATTTAATAACAATGAAACCATTATTTAAATAAAAAGATATTAAATTTGATTTAAATAAAGTTAAATTCACTTTTGAAAAAGAAATTATTAAAATTTCAAAAGTGAATTATCAAATTGGAAAAAATAGAAGGTGAGCAATTTATATATTTCTTACATTCACGTGCATATACGACCTGATATTTGGTATTTACAAGCTCACAGATTTGGTCTCTCTTGATTGTTCAAACGTCCCATGGCATGTTTCGATGATTATGAACGAGAATGCGGATTAGTTTTATTAGTTTGAAAGTGGTTACGTGGTAGTTAGACTTGGTAAATCAGTTAGATGAATGTTTGTTAGTTAACTTGGCAGTTACAGTAGTAACTGTACATGTAACATATGGGAGTAATATAGCGTTCTAGAGCATTTACAATTATGTAATAACAGAAAAATATTCTTGAATTTGACTTCTACAACTATTGTTAACTTTATTCAGAATACGAAAATGCTTAATGTTCGTTAAGCATCTTGTCATCATAACTACTATGTTAAATTGTAAGGATAGAAAGTATTCTGTTATCTCAGTTCTATTGTGTCATCTCTATTCTGCCTTTCTCCAGTTGAGGCTGAACAAGCGAACAAAAAGATGTAGCATAGAGACCAACAAGACTCCAAGTTCCAGATCTCCAATCTGCAGGGAAGACTCCAACTCAAAACTCCTTAATTTCCACACACAGACAATCTTGACCGCTAACCTTGCTGTATTATGTACTTGTAATGTCTGTCTCTTTGGTCAAGAACGTATCAGAAAATTTTCTTTCAATTCTGAGTCGTATTGTTTTTATACTTAGTTCTTCACATCTCTTTTTCTATTTATGTTATTTATTCTAAACTTTTAGTTGATTGTTATTACGAATCTTAATTTTTATGTCCTACAAACAATGATTGGACTAATATCATGCATTATGACTTATGACTTGGACCTAAATAAGCCCTAATACTGTTTGGTGATTTTTACGAACTATACATGTAAATTTCATTAACTGGAGGTACTGGATAAACTTAGATATACATCTTTTCTTTTTTTTACTCGTCTAAAAGACCTTGTTTGGTGGTGACTTGCAAAATAACCTAAGAAGGAACTACTAAATATGCTATTAATGAAAAAAGAGAGGAAATCAATAACATGAACTACACGCATGCATTCTGTCCATATTTAAAATATAAACAAACTTATATTTTTATCTGAGACCGTTACCCCTTAATTAACAAGTATATTGTTGTTGTCTTATGTGGTCATTACAAGAGATTGTTGAGCTAAAATTTTTATACAGGCCGGTGGTACTTTTGATTACATCCGAGATAACACATCCTCTTCCAATATTAAATAATTATAACGGAACCTTATACGGTTTTCAATGTAAAATTGATACATATAAGATGAATAGATAAGTAATTTGCTCTAATGTTTGACAGAACTGATAAGCATGCAAACATCATACAGAATTGTTGAGCGGTAAACTATTGAGCTGCTTTATAATTTGCATCCAAAGCCATACAGTTTTGAGTTGAAATCTGTAAACGTTGCATATTTCAGATTCCGTAGTTAAATTAATGATGAAGATGATAGCACCACAAATCCTGATAGTATTATGGGTCCTAAACTCATAGTGATTATTCTAGAAGAAAGAGGGAGAAGGGACTGAACATGGGCCTTAAACCTATGTTGACATATTCTAGGAGAATCTAAAGGGGTGAGTCATTAAACGGTTAGAGAAGTTAGTTAGAGGAGAGAGAGCAAAGAACTATGTAAGGGATGGGGTAGTGCAAGGTGCGGGGATATCTTTACACGTGCTTGTTTTCAGCTGATAGCTGAAGGGCCAATAGTGGCTGGTTAGCTTGATGTTTGTAGATTACACTACAAGGCTGAAGCTAAATATCAATAAAAATACCTTAATCTCATCCATTTGCTTATCATTGGTGCTTTCATTGAAAGTCCCGGTGTATGCACACAAGAATGGCGCAACAAAAGTGGGAAGCAATGGATGCTCGTATGACTGCAGTGGAGACGAAGTTGATGGATCATTCGTTTCAACTGAGCAGCTTACACAAGGGTGTCGATGATCTCTCAAGAGCATTAGCGGCGATGCACGCCGAGCTACTAGAGGGATTTCAACGTCAAGCTACGCACCAAACACCCAAGGCTGGATCTAGTTCGGTGGAGCGTGGGAAGTCGATACCCACGGTAGCAGAAGACAGCGGTGTCACTTCCATGTTGACGGAGGAACACCAGCACCCGATAGGATGGGTCTCTCGAGCCGAGTTGTATTTTATCGTCCAGGGAACCCCACCGGAGCTCCGAGTTCAGCTAGCGCATATATGTATGGAAGGAATAACGTGGCATTGGTTTAAGGTCCTCTTAGCGTCGAAGCCCGAAATGGATTGGAAGACCTTCAAGAGAGCTCTATTCGATCGGTATGGCAATCACTTTAACGGGAATCCTTCTTCCCAACTGAAGACGTTGACACAACGGGGCACGGTGGACTAGTATGTTTGAGACGTTGGCAGCACAGGTTCCTCCCCTTCCCAAAGATCAGTACATGGGTTTCTTTCTTGGAGGACTGCGAGAACATATCCGGCTGGAAGTCTTGGCGTTAGACCCTTCCTCTCGTTATCGGATGATCGCAGCAGCACGAGAGGTGGAGCGTAAGCTCACACCCTCGACAGACTACACGTCGACTGTGGGTTGGGGGTCCGTAGGTGTCCCATGAGTCGGGCCTCCCAACCCGACAGTAGGAGGACACGACTGGGTCGGGTCCCGACCTGAACTGGCCTGACCCCAAGCGCCACCAGAGGAGGCACAAATCCGTGGGTTAGTTGAGAGGGAGGAACTGATCGACGCTCAGGCATGGAGAGAACCACCGAAGGACGTCCAAAAGGGACCAAAAACCTTTCTTACCAGGAGTTGATGGATCGGCAAGCCAAAGGTTTGTGTTTCAAATGTGGACAACACTACAGTCCCACCCATATCTGCCCCGATAAACATCTTTGACTACTGATTTGGGAGGGAAATGAGGAAGAAGCGAGATCTCCTTCTGGTTCGGGTGGCAGAGAGGAAATCGAAATGGGAGAGGCATGACAGATGGTCTGTCAAGTCACTGAATATGGGGAAATAGCTCAGTCCAAGACTTTTAAAATTGAGGGCAAATTGACAGGGGTCCCAATCTTGCTCCTCATCGATAGCGGGGCAAGTCACAACTATCTTTCACAAGATTTGGTGACTAACCTAGGGTTGACTGTTATTCCTACCTCAGCTTATGGAGTAAAATTAGGGGATCGGACCAAATGCTTTTCACAAAGTCGGTGTAAGGGACTTGTGGTGCTCGTAGGGAATGTGGAATTACTACTTGATGCATACATTCCTCAGTTGGGGGGAATCAATTTGGTTTTAGGTGAAGAATGGTTGGAGACCTTAGGAGAAGTTAGGACAGATTTCAAGCAGAAAACAATGAGCTGGGGGTTTGAACAAGGGAAAGAGGTAGTTACCTTGAGAGGGCAAGGCTATAAGCAGTCCTAACCAACTTCTGCCTTACAAGGAGTACTTTAGTCCATTGCAATGGAGGTTCAGAATGAACAGCAGGAGAGTGAGGTCCATGAGCTTGCTTCAGAAAATAGATACACCTTCACTCCAGGCCAAATGCAGGAATTAAAGAAGGATAACTTTTCTTGAAGACCCAAAGCTCAAAGAGCCTTTGAAGAGCTGAAGAATTGCCTAGTTTCTTTTCCTTGTCCTCAATCTTGGCTGAACGGATTGTCCAGAAAAATCAAGAGTAAGCTGTGAAATGGTTGGTGCTACAGAAGGAGAACCCTATTGAAGAAACCCCATGGATAGTTGCTGCACAACTACAACAGCAATTTCCCTCCTTCTGCCTTAAGAACAAGGCAGATTCTGAAGAGGGTGGTATTGATAGTACCACAGATCCTGATAGCACTATGGGTCCTAAATCCATAGTGATTATTCTAGGAGAAAGAGGGAGAAGGAGCTGAGCATGGGCCTTAAACCCATGTTTACATATTCTAGGAGAATCTAAAGGAGTGAGTCATTAAACGGTTAGAGAAGTTAGTTAGAGGAGAGAGAGCAAAGGACTATGTAAGGGATGGGGTAGTGCAATGTGCGGGGATATCTTTACACTTGCTTGTTTTCGGCTGATAGCTGAAGGGCCAATAGTGGCTGGTTAGCTTGGTGCTTGTAGATTACACTATAAGGCTGAAGCTAAATATCAATAAAAATACCTTAATCTTGTCCACTTGCTTATCAGAAGATCAGGATTAATATGCTCCATATAGTAAGTAATTAAGTGGAAGGAGCGGACATGTTCCATGGAACAATTTCTGTGGGCTTTATACATCCAAACAAAATAGGAAATCTTACGGGACAACTCAGCACTCTTCCCTTAGATTCTTCCATATAGAGACATGACATGTAGGTTGATTACACTTGATCATTATTATATTCGTTTCCATTAGACAAGAGCAAAAAAACATCACTATAGCTTTGATGTCAGTTAAGATTAGGCAGTTTTACTTTTGCAGCTAAAACGCAGTCCAACCAATATATCCAACATAGAGATGGCTTACACCTCGACCCTTCGCAGATAGCAGTTCATCAACAACTGGTTTGCACTTGCCACTCTCTAGTTCTTCCCTCCGCGGATAAGGATTCTCCCCTGATTCCCATCTCCCATAAATGGCTCCTCACACCTTTCACTTCCCGCCGACAACAACATTATTTTTCCTTGTTTATTTCATTGCACAATCATGTATTCACAGCCTCAAAAGAGCAGAAGTTATAGTTCTAGTTCTAGCGCTAGCAGTGGCTCTGGGGCTAATTCTTCGGGTCGCCACCCACTTTACCGCGGAGTTAGGCGTAGACGTAGTGGGAAATGGGTTTCAGAGATCAGAGAGCCGAGAAAGCCTAATAGAATATGGCTGGGCACATTTCCCACCCCTGAAATGGCAGCAGTTGCTTATGATGTGGCGGCTTTAGCACTGAAAGGGCAGGATGCTGAACTGAACTTCCCCGTCGTGGCGACTTCTCTGGCTGTTCCGGCGTCCGCATCCCCTCGTGATATTCAGGCGGCCGCGGCGTCTGCAGCTGCTGCTATAGGGGCTGCAAAGGATGCTTTAGGGATAGGAAATGAGAGGCGTAGCAACCAAGCATTATTGGAGACGAGTAGCAATCAAACAGTACAAGATAGGCAAATGGCTTTTGAGTTTGTGGATGAGGACTTGATATTTGATATGCCCAATGTTCTGGTTAATATGGCTCAAGGAATGATGCTTAGCCCTCCTCGCTTGAACATTGCTAGCGATGATCCTGCTGACGAAAGTACTGGTTATGGAGACCATAATCTCTGGAAATTCCCTTGATTTTTCTCAAACCTTTATATATTCTATGTATAATATATAATCCACAACATCAAAAAATAAAAACAAGAAGTAAAAAAAAGAGGGGTATTTTAACAGTTTCTTGCTCCGAAACGGGCTGAACTCAGATGCAAGATACTGTTGGAAAGTGGGTGTGAGTGAACAATTTTTCATTAGCTTGTAAAGGGTTTCCTACCTCTATTGGCTTGCTATAGTTGCTATAGTTTCACCGTCCTGTCGTATTATCTGTTAATGCTTCTTCTAGAGTTAGTGAGCTGAAAAGAACG
This sequence comes from Erythroxylum williamsii, assembly GCA_027564335.1. NCBI lineage: Eukaryota > Viridiplantae > Streptophyta > Magnoliopsida > Malpighiales > Erythroxylaceae > Erythroxylum > Erythroxylum williamsii. Next base: position 65,924,299 of record JANITW010000005.1, on the reverse strand, counting down.
TCTGGGAGTATAATATTAAGAGCAGACTGAGTCGATTTCTTTGAAACTTTTCTAGATTCCTGCGCCATAAACATGAGAACTGGCCATGAAGTTCACATGTTGAATCACAGGTCACAAATTCTTGGTGGAGCGAAAACCTATTTTAAGATTATATTTATTACCTTCCAGTCGCTATTACTCTTGATATTCAAGCAATCCAAAGTATATACGGCAGACAGAACCGGGTACCCTCGCATCCAAGAAAATTGACATTGTCTAATAACTGTCATTAACAGAAACTGCAACTACCAACTACCAATTTTTCTTAAATTTACAGCATCAGGTTAGATAATGGGCAAGAAACCCATAACCATATACATCCATCCAACTATAATTTACCACGCAATGGTTTTATCAGCAGCAGTCTCATATCGAGGGTATGTACGTATAGTAGTCTAGGACTAGAAAGGAAGAATTGGATAAAACACCGGTTTTGAGACGTTCACTGACAAAGATACCAATTCAAATGGAAAGGAAGCTGACTCTGGAACTTGGAGTGGGCCATTTGATTTCGATCTTCAATCTTTTGATGTTTTATTGGTAGAGATTCTCTTATTAAAGAATATGCAAAATCTTCTCAAATTGGTTGTCTAGTCAACAACAATCGTTAAGGTGTTGAATTTAAGAAATTTAATATTTATAGTAATTGATTATGTAGATAAAAGAACTTATCCTAGCAAATTATTCCTACCCTCTTGATGATGCGAAATTGTAAATCAAACTGTAAACATATGCGTCACTCTTGCAAATTTTGGATGGTGTGACCTGCCTCGAGTTTAAGGTTAATGAGGTGGTCTCGAATTTTACAAATTTCCATGTCTATACAATGTTTAAACATCTCAATACGATCCTCGAACAACAGTAAAGGGTCAAATATAAAAGGAAAAGGAAGACTGTATTATAGATTATCTAAGAAAACAAAATTAACTTAGCCTAAATAAAAAGACGAAACAACACCAACAAAAAGGTATGTGATCAAAAATTAAAATAAAAAATCACATAAGAATTATGAGGTGTTGCTATTGCTTACGTCTTAGTGAAAGTGACGAAAAATATTCAATTCAATTTGTTCACTCGCAAGATGTATAATACTTTCAGTGCTAGTTTTTGAAAATAGTAGGCCAAAATTAAAAAATCAATAAAAAAATTTTCAACCACAAAAATCATTTTAAAGAATGCCAAATGATACCGAAATAATTTTTTATCACCTCTTCCTATAAGTTCATTTATCAATTCACTGGAATAGTCCAATGCAGTATATATAACTAATTCTTAAATTGATTATCAACATATTAAGTACCAAGATATAAGAAGAGTATTCCATCAACTCTTATCAACTCATACTTTATTGATATACTTCTCACATAAGTTTAAGTGCCTGTTCGTTTCAGTTTTTAGAGAGTGAATAAGCACTTTTTTCCATTGTAAAAGTTATTTAAAAAATGAATTTTTAATTGTAAAATTCAAAAGCACTTTTTTCTCGTAGAAATGACTTTTTAGAAGTTAAAATACAGCTTTTTGATAAGCTTAAATTTAAAACTTTTTAAAAAAGAACTTTTTAAGGTAAATTTTTTAGATCAATTAATGAGCCTTTTTTTAGTCCCTTTACCCTTATGTTTTTGCACATAATCCTCACAATATCCATAAACATATTTCATGTTTATTTTGAGATTTATATAATATTATTTGACTTTTTTATATGTTTTAATATTTATTTCTAATATTAGTTTTACTTATATTATAATCCATATAAAAGATTTAGTTAGATATATTTTTATTTATGTTTCATATAGTTTAAAATTATATAATAATTAATATATTATGTTTTGCATATTGTTTAATATATTTTAAAAAATTTATATACATAAATAATTTTTATTACAAAATAAAATATAGCTAAAATTAAAAATAATTTTTTTTATTGCCAAACAATCTATTATATGAAACTCTTTTTAAAAAGCTCATTTTTAAATGACAGTAAAATAATAAACTGATTTTTTAGAAAAACTCTTCTAAAAAAAATTCTACTGATCCAAACAAGCATTCAAACTGAACCTAGTAGGCAATTACGAGTCGAACTCATAACATTAGTTAATTCCACTTTGTTTGGTTCTCTATTTTTTATTAATTGAATTTTCTAAATTATAAAAAAATATTTAATTAATTCTATTATTATTTTATATATTTTAAATTTATAAAATTCTGCAATTTTTACTCAATTATTAATTTTAATATAACTTGACAAATATTGAATAAGATATTAGAATATAATTAATTAATTAATCTATAATTTTTTATTATTATACTATTATCAGTAATAAGTATTAAAAACTAAATAATATATTAATATTAAAATTTTTTAATAAAAATAAAACCAAACAATCCTTAATTTTCAACATCTCAAAACAAAGCTCGTGTTTTAACAAATGAAAAATGGTGAAACTAGGTTATCAATAAATCGGCACCCACGGTGGTTGGCTTATTCAGTTGATTCCAATAAAACAAAACTGAAATTGAAAGTGCCCTTCGAAGTTCTAACCCTCTCCGCCTGCTGGTGTCCTTGTCGCGGAGACTTTAGGATAAAAAATAGTATGAAAAGGATTCCCAATGGTAATCGGAAGGCTAACAAGAAGCATACCCATTTATCTATTCAAGTTTGAATTTATAATGGTCATCCTTGTTATACAATTCAAAATTGAAAAACCGGTAAAGCCACGCCTACCTACTAAGAAAAACAACTTGGCCCAATTACCCAGAGAATGGTGGGCTTCAGTGTTATGTAACGGGCCCCAACTGCCTTACGAACTATACCATAATTTCCTCTGGTTTAGAAACTATTGGAAGAGCAACTCCTTTTGCACTGTAAAATGGAATTTTAGCCAAGTAACATGCAAACTTTGAAGTTAGCGTTCAATCTGTTGGACTCAAGGAGTGTTGGATTTCCACTCAAACAAAGTTTGACCCTTTAACCTCTGTTACAATCAGCAATCATCTTCCGTCTCTAGCTTTTTCCCAGCAAGATGAATTGCTGGCTAGCCAGGGTGTTGATGATGTTGATATATAAACTGTTAGTTATTCTTATTTGACACGGAACTCATCTTTGACTATATTGCAACTATTTTTAACTTTCCCAAGAGTTCAAACTTTTATCAAGAAGAAGAAGAAAAAAACATTCATACTTTCTTATCATCATAGCCAAACTTAATTTAAATAGTAGCATAATTAATTATGTTGATGTTACATATTGCTTGGAGACACTAAAGACCAGAAGAATTACAACCTTAAAGGAAAAGTATATATCCGCGCCATTATTGAATGGAAGTCTTGCTTACATCTTCATCCGTGCACTTTTGGGATCATTACAAAAGCCCTACCAGCATTGTTTGGTAAATCTCCTCCTACATGGTCCTAGATTCCATATTAAGGTTGTGTTAGAGCTTTACTGGGAGAACATTTAATGCGCAGTGCAAAACCGGTGCCTTATCCTCCTCAAAAGGGCCAAATATATAAAGGGAAAGTGCTACAAAAGAATAAGGAAATTCTCTAACGAAAGGAAATGGTGTTGCGAAGTGTGATAATTATTAAAACGACCAGTCATAAGGGGCAAATTGCATTGACATATCCCTTTGGACATATGCTTGTTCGTGTGTATAGAGCATAAGCTTCAATTATCTAGGACATGCAAGTGTCAGTCATGTGGCAAGTATGGTCTTTCAAATGTACACTAGTGATCAGAAAATTGCGTGCGAATGCATGCATAGTTAAAGGAAAGATAAGAGTTGGGGATCGGCTCCATTTAATCATGGAGAAGTGAAGAAAAGGGGGGCTGGTGGTGGTGGGGGAGAGGGCTAATGGGGTGACAGCCAACCCCTGGACCAGATTATAATGTCATTTTCCTTCCTTTTATTTTCCTTTTCTCTTAGATCTTAATCGGATCATTTTACTTGCATAAAAATTATTGAACTTTGAGTTGCACCTATCATCTTTCACAAAAATAGAAAATCCCTGTTCTCATTTCATGGAACCTTTTGCAAGATTGCTAGTAATAGACATTCAGTATTTTGTCTAAGGAACAAAATCAATTCATCATGTCAGCAATGCTTTGTTAGTTTGTACACTTCAATTAACCAAAGATAATGAATTAGTTTCTGGTTTTTTACCCATGATTATGTTTGCAATAATTTCTCTGCACACCGTACGTGCTTCTCACATTACTTCCATGTGCTGTGGCTCGGTAACATTAGTTTAGATTCTCTATCTAATTTTATAATGTTTTATTGTATCTAATGAATTTCAATCATTTATTTATGTTGGTCTTACATGAGTCTTGCATAAATGACTGCAAATCTTGCATAAATAAATAGCTGAGATTTATAAGACAGAATAAGACACTACAAAATTAAACAGATTGATATAGAATAAAACACTACAAAATTGGACAGATTCTTAACCCTAGTAGCCTGTAACAAGTATGATAAGTTTACCTTCCAAAGGCTTAATTCCTCTAGACTACAGTGCTACGTAACACATGGAACCCAATCATTGGGTACGAACGTTTTCCTCACGCGTTTATTTCTTTGTGCCGGCGGACTTCAGTAAGGAGCCGCTTTCCGACCCACTGAACTGAATCATCAAGCATCTATGTATTTGCAAGGATCCTCTCACACACACACGCCTATCTAAACTGACCGGTTATATTAATTTACTTTCTGCTCAAAATATCAAACAGATATTTTCAGGATGCTCTAGACTTGGAGTATTAGATAGGGTGCCAGTGTGTTATGTGTATGAACGCAAAGATTCTCTACTGTGATTTATCTTTGTAATGATGAGAGTATTATCATAAAATACATTGTTAGTTGGATAATAGGAGGTTATAGCAACTATTAAGCAACTATTATGCAATGGCTTCTACAACTATCGGATTAAAATTGTCGACCTGAATTTAAGGCACCAAACATACCCTAATTATAAGTTCCAGACAAGTGTCTTCCGTATTAAGCCCGTCACTTTTTTGGCTGGTTAATTCATTTCAGTCGAGTATATAACCAGGTATATACCTCTCTTTTCCCCCAGCTATGCCTGTCAAGAGCATTGGAATCCTAATAAAAGTAGAAACGAAAACTGCTACACCGAGAGGGTAAAGTTCTTGGGATTCTTCCTTTTGCCCATACCCATAAATTAAGTATAAATTCTTGTAATTTCTTACCACGAAGCTTCTACACCATTGTGGATGAAAGGGATAAATATCTTGGGGGTTGCCTTGCCTAGTAGTGTTAAGTAGCTATTGTCTCCAACTTGATTTATTATATGGAGCATAAATTTTATGTGGCGGCCAAGCCTTTTAGGTGTCAAAAAGATGTTACTTTTCTGTGGCATGATAAATGGATTCAATCATGTAGGGGCAAAGCGTCCTTACATTTTAGGTGTGTGAATATGATTGATGTGTATAACTCAAGAGTCTCCTCCCTCTATTATTCCCTTCACTATATATTAGATCAAACTTATCATTACCTCAAGAGATCTCTATTTTGCCTTTTTAAGGACTAATTATTATGTGATCAACGTTGTCGTCTCTTGATTCGCATGTTCTGTTGGCTAATAATCCCTTATCTAAATACTAAAGCAAGAATCGCAATCATCATCTATCTTCCAAAGTATTTGCAAACAAATCAATAGAAAAGAATGCATCGATCGATGCCAAATATCTTCTTAACATGCATGAATTTGACCATCAGCCACTTATAGTTGTTGATTAGAAATGCTTAACACTCGATCTCCTCTTCGTTGGTAATTAGTATTGGAACTTACTACAAACAAAGGCTGAAAATCAATAACCATGAAGCTAGAATCCGTACCTTTTTTTAGTATAGAGGGGGGGAAAAGAAAAGGAAAGAGATCATAAGGACGGCCATAGATACCAAAAGTTAGCTAAGACTTTGCTTTTACGGAACCTTAATAGCCATGTTAAAAGTGAATGTGACTATGCTAAGAGCGAAGAAACCCCTTCTAACCTGCTTCACTATTACAGTCAAATGAGAATATGTTAGGATAGATGGACGCATGCATTTACGCCATCAGATTTTATTCTTCTTATTTGAATTCCTGTCATTCTACCAATCTATTATTCTTTCATGCAACCTTCTAAGCTGATTTCAAATTTGACTTTTTTACTGCTCGTGCATCTTTATATCTCTATCATGGGAATGAAACTCCTTTAAAAGGGAATTTCCAGTCATTTTGGATGGAACGCGTATATATACAATGCATATGACTATTAGGCAATTAGCTTATCAATTGAAAGAGAATAATATTGTAGCTACAGTCTAGTGAAAGGGAATGGGATTTAGAAAATAACAAGTTGTGGAATAGAAGTTTAATGAGATAATGGTAAACGATACCAACAAAAGATCCCCATTAATTTATCCTGTTTTGCTTCACATAAATGTAAAGACTAATAAACTTCTTTAATAATTGTGGCATGTATTTCCTACTTCTGTTTTCTACAGGGAATTACATTGTTAGTCAACAATTGGCCATATATTTTTATTCTATAAACAAAATAAGTCATATAACAAAAAGGCCCATGTGGTTTATAATCTTTTAAGAGTTTACAGATTTGTAAAATTAAACTTATATTTTCAATTTCGTTCAACTTTCATATGAATTTCATACTCGGATAAATTTGCAATATCAAACAGAAGAATTTGTATGATTAATTATGTTATTTTAGATATTACAAGTATATGGCTATATACATAATCTCTGTAAATGGTCGGGAATAGTTGTCTTTAGTCGATACAGAAATAGAATTTATGCAAGAAATTAATTTAGGGACAGTTCCATAGAAGAAGCACGTCAATTTGGAAGCTTCACAACTTTAAGATATTTTATATTTTATATTAGTTAAATATTTTATATCATCTGATGCTTAAGTAACTTCTTTTCAATTTAAGATATTTTATATTAGTTACTCATACTAAAAAACTTACTTATTTTTATAATTTATTTTTGAAATAAATTGGACTTTCAAATTTTTAATCAATCAAAAATTATTGTTAAGAAAATATTTTAATTAATTTATAAGGTATACCTCAACTTAAATTTTGAGACGAAAACTATAAAAAATGATAGAAATATAAATTTATTTAGTTTTATTTACCTTTTAATTAGTAAAAGGAGATTAAAGAATAACAAAATCCTATGAAAAAAAAAGAGATGAAAGAATCCTTATCAATAATGATTTATTTATTATATAATTCATTGTCTTAGAATGAGGATTAATCCAACCTCAATCAAACATTTAACATTCAGTTTTCAGATATGTATTAATGAAGAGAAATTAGGACGAAGTAAATGTCATTAACCATTGGACAAAAAGACAAAATAACACCATAATTTGTTTTTGTTTTGGGTTAAAACTTAAAAGCGACATGCAATTGATAGTTGATATACAATTTATGTTTGTAATGTCGACATGTATTATTTTACGAAACACAGTCGTTTTCGTGTAACGTCAACAAACCATACATTTGTGCCGCTCCGTCTAAGAGACAGCCAGACAGCTGGTAAGGAAAATGGAAGTTGTTCAGCGTGTGTAAAGGGCTAAAAGCTCGAGTTTTGAATCAGTCACGCTAGCATTGGGTCCACTGTAGCGTGACAAACAGATATTTAAATGAGCAAGTTACGTTCATGGTACTACTCCCAATTGTAATTGGCTGCAAAGCTTCATGTATAACATCAAAAATGAATTAAATATATATATACCTCTTCTAATGAAAAAATCATCATGTTTGAATTTAGTTTTACAATTTTATATAAAATCTTTTAGAATATAGTTAATTAATAACTAAAATATAACCTTATTTATTTATTAAACTACACAATAATTTTTTATTTAAACTTCGGTAACCGTAATGTCGATTGTAAAAAAGATGAACTATGGTTGCCCTATAATTAATGAGAATCATTTTAATTATATCAACTATCATAGAAAAAAGATGGAAGGGAGTAGTAGTTTTTTTAAATATTCAATTTAGGTTGTAAAATAAAAAATGTAGAATTGCCAAGTTGTAAGTCAAACAAAAACATGCAAATTATTCAATTCATAAGCAGTGGATAAACCAAGTTCAAGGTCAAAACCTAACTCGTAGACTTTGGAGGGAATCCAAACAAAGCATAACACATTGAAAAGCCTCTCTTGGCTGTAGTAATATACTAAAGAGTTAGAGATTTAACATATGTACATTAGTTGCATCGCATAACCTCATGCATCACCTTCAACTACTTAGCAGTGTTTGCGTCACTAACCAAAGAACTGAACGGACTTCACATACGCGTTCCTGCCTAGAATACTAGAACTAGCACTCTCGTTCTATAATTGACGACATTGGTCTCTTGAGTCTTGACCATCCACTCTTTTTTTTTTTAATTCGAGAAAATTTAGTAGATGGGTCAAGCGGCCACACCTCTTTAAGGATTCAACTGACGCACCACTTCACAGGCGGATCAAGCTGGCGCACCTCATCATTGAGGGCTCAACTAGTTTTCAATCTATAGATAAAACTCCGGCTGTCTCAGACTCTTACAAAAAAATTTAGCATAGAATCGAACCTGAGACTTAACCAAAGTCAAGCCTCGCTCTCAACTATCAAGCTATACCCTTTGAGGGCCTTCCACTCATTTTATTAACTCGTATGATAGCATCACAAGACCAAACTTATAACTCTTTTAAAATCAAAACCTATAAACATTCTAAAATCAAAACTTTGGTTCCAATTCTTACATAGTATTTTGCCTTTGGCTTATACCAACTTCCGCTTTAATTAATCATATGATTTTCAAATTGATGATATTTACCTTTGGTTACTAGGAAGTTGTGATTTATAAGAATATGTACTTTTTTATTTTTGTTACTTAATAAATTTAATATGTCCAAATTAAGCAATGGTTGAAAGGTAAATACCGCCACGAAAACATTGTGAGTTTGGAAATAACCTTTCGGCTTTGACATTCAAACACAAGCCTTCTATCTACTTCTTTTTCACACACTCAACTCTCAAGTCTCAATTTAGGAGACAACAGAGTTGAAAATTGCAGGCTCGCGTTCACTGTTGAAATTGCTTTCATGCCCATTGCCCACAGATCAAACAGCCACCTGTACAAAAACAATTAACCATTTTGTCTAGTTAACTTAACCATATCAAGGAGTCACTTGTTAACCCACATAGCTTTATCCGAGCCACACCTGCTCTACTCTCGCTCGCTTTATATATAAATATATATATATATACAGTCACACACACACTGACACATAAGTTACTGGTTCACTTAGTAAAATAGTAACCTTTAGTTCTCTTCCATCTCTCTCTCTCTCTATATATATAGATATAGATCTATCTCTGCATTCTGCAGCAAGAAACAGGCCTATTGCAGCAGAGAGTTTCAGCAGAGGCACATCATCCAGTTAGTTAAATAACGGTTTTTTCCTCTTCCTTCTTCCTTCCCATTTTGCCCTTCTTCTCCAACTTATCCTGCTTCAAATTTCATTCTCTCCGCTGAAAACTCTGTTGTCATTGGACGTCATATAAGTACCTCTTCTCTGAACTTGCTTAGCAACCCAATTCAAAGATGATTAGCTGGCATGATATTTACACTGTTTTAACGGCGGTGATTCCTCTGTACGTGGCCATGATCTTGGCCTACGGCTCCGTACGATGGTGGAAGATTTTCAATCCCGATCAATGCTCCGGCATCAACCGTTTCGTGGCCATATTCGCCGTGCCACTTCTGTCTTTTCACTTTATCTCGAAGAACGACCCTTATGCCATGAACTTCAGGTTCATAGCAGCAGACACGCTTCAAAAGATTATAATGTTAGTCGCTCTCGGGCTTTGGACAAACTTAACAAAAAATGGAAGCTTGGAGTGGATGATCACAATCTTCTCTTTGTCAACCCTTCCCAACACGCTTGTCATGGGAATTCCGTTACTGATCGCCATGTACGGCGAGTACTCCGGTAGTCTCATGGTTCAAGTTGTGGTCTTGCAGTGTATCATATGGTACACTCTTTTACTCTTCCTCTTCGAGTACAGAGGAGCGAAGATTTTGATCATGGAACAGTTCCCTGAAACAGCAGCGTCAATTGTTTCCTTTAAGGTTGACTCCGATGTTGTATCTCTCGACGGCAGGGACTTCTTAGAAACGGACGCTGAAATCGGCGACGACGGCAAGCTTCATGTGACTTTGAGGAAATCAAATGCTTCCAGACGATCTCTTGGTCCAGGTTCGTTCTCGGCATTGACTCCACGACCTTCGAACCTCACAGGAGCAGAGATTTACAGCTTGAGTTCGTCGAGAAATCCAACACCAAGAGGCTCAAATTTTAACCATTCTGATTTCTACTCCATGATGGGTGTTCAGGGTTTCCCTGGTAGACACTCAAATTTTGGCCCCTCTGATCTCTACTCAGTTCAAACGTCGCGAGGTCCAACCCCAAGACCATCAAATTTTGAAGAGAATTGCGCTCCAATGGCGACCATATCTTCTCCTAGATTCGGTTTTTATCCTGCTCAAACAGTACCCACTTCGTACCCTGCTCCAAATCCGGAGTTTTCTTCGACGAACACCCCCAAAACCACCGTAAAAAATCAACCGCAACTACAACAGCAGCAGCAGCAGAACAGTGGCAAAGCAAATCATGATGCTAAGGAGCTTCACATGTTTGTGTGGAGCTCGAGTGCGTCACCGGTTTCCGATGCCGGTGGCCTGCACGTCTTCGGCGGTACTGATTTTGGAGCTACTGAACAATCGGGCAGGTCTGATCAGAGTGCGAAGGAGATAAGGATGTTGGTAACCGACCAAAATGGTGAAAGTAAAGGTACTAACAAGCATGCACTTACTGAAACATAATTGTATGCGATTAGTAGTTTTTTATTAACAACGGCTTGATGTATTGCGGTTTCAATATAGTTAAAGTTTTGGTCCCTTTTTTGTAAGCTATTCCACAAGGTGGAGAGGTTGTTGTTGAGGACTTCAGCATTGGTGGTAAAGGAGATGGAGAAGAAGAGAGGGATAAAGAGGGACCAACTGGACTTAACAAGCTTGCGTCAAGTTCAACTGCTGAGCTCCACCCAAAAGTCGCCGGGGCTCCGGAGGCCAGTGGCAACAAGCAAATGCCTCCGGCGAGTGTCATGACTCGTTTGATATTGATCATGGTGTGGCGAAAACTCATTCGCAACCCTAATACTTACTCCAGTCTCATTGGCTTGGTTTGGTCTCTTGTTGCTTTCCGGTTAGAAACTGATTTAGTTCACATTCTTTTCTATCGTCCGATTTTGACAATTCATAGTAATAAATCATGTGAGTATGATTGAATTTTCTGTGCCGGTCATAAATTTCTCAGGTGGCATGTGGCTATGCCTAAAATAGTAGAGAAGTCAATTTCCATACTCTCTGATGCTGGCCTTGGAATGGCGATGTTCAGCTTAGGTAAGATTTTTGTTCAAGTTATCATCTTTTCCTTACCCTTTCACTCCTATCTCTCTCTTCTTTTACCCAACTAGTGGGAACAACTTCTGCAGCCTGTCATACCTTTTTAAGTTTGGTACAAGGTGAAATTCGTTAATGAAAAATATGGTCAATCTCAATCCAAGTGAAGGGTATGGGTTGGGGTCATGACTCATGAATGCCCACAACTCATGACAACCATCCATTCCATTCAATTTTTAGTGACCTTTGGGAGTTGTTAATGGCGAAGAAATTAAACGGGTTTTTGTCTTAGAAGCATAAATAGATTGACCACCCGACACATGGGACCAGTTTAGCTCGCGGTCCACCGTCGGTGGGTACCCATTGGTGATGGCTACGCATTTCGCCCTTTGAATTATGGTTTTTGGTAAAAAGTAGTTGGGAGTAAGAAAATTAAAATTTGTGTTGTCTGATTTTTATGTTATTTTTGTTGAAATTAAGGTTTGTTTATGGCCTTACAACCAAAGATTATTGCGTGTGGCAACTCCGTCGCTGCCTTTGCCATGGCCGTTAGGTTCCTCACCGGCCCTGCAGTTATGGCCGCTGCTTCAATAGCTGTTGGCCTCCGCGGTACCCTCCTCCACGTCGCTATTGTGCAGGTAAATATATCTTTTTTTCCCACTTAATTGTTAACCGTCGTATCGTACCCTCCTCCTCCACGTCGCTATTGTGCAGGTAAATATATCTCTGTTTCCCACTTAATTGTTAACGTACCAATGCCAGAACCCACTATGCTTTATATTTCAATAATTCATTTAAACTACATTGAAAAATGTTGTCTTGTTAATCTTGATCTTTGTAATAGGCTGCATTACCACAAGGAATAG
>JANITW010000005.1:65832468-65852914 GCA_027564335.1 Erythroxylum williamsii | reverse complement strand
AATAGCCCCTTCAAATTCCAGTCGCAATCAACGTCATCTGCAGTAGCTTTTATATATTGTCAAGTTTATTTTCAACAAGAAACTCAGCTATTTCTATCAGTAATTTCCGTCGGTAATTCACCTTCTTCTTGTAGTGACATATGCAACAAATATGGGTAAGAAAAACAACATATTATGACCGAGTTCATACTAGTCCAATGCAGATTTTCATGCGCATCAACAGTCAAGAAACAAAAATCGGAATTTACCAGCAATCGGCTTTTGTTTAAGAGTCACCGGTCATAATTTCTCAACGAGAACTTTTCCTCATTCATTAACTACAATTTCATCCCTAGTTCTTTACCAAGATACGTAAATAGAAGAAGAATTACAGATCAGTCACTCCACAGAGTCAAGTCCATAGAATCCTCCATCTGGTCCCAACTGAACCCTTTTCGCATGCCTAGTGGGGTTAGGATTAACCCCTCTGCCATGCCATCAAGTAATGTTGGCATGTTAAACAATTCCTCCTCGTCCAAGAAAACCTTCCTCGGCGATTCTTCCACCAGTGACATAGGATTGTTCTTTTTCGAACCAAAACTAGAACTTTGTCTGAAGTCATCAATATTGTCTGCTGCTTCCATCGCAGCAGATTGTATGTCCCTTATAGAAGCTGACCTAGCTTTCGGCAACAAATGAGCTGATCCAGGAAAATTCAAAGGGGCAGAATCTCCTCTCAGAGCCAGAGCAGCCACATCATAAGCCCTAGCAGCGATTTCAGGGCTCGAGAACGTACCTACCCACATCCGAGACTTGTTTTGTGGCTGTCTCAGCTCACAAACCCACTTCTCTTTTCTTCGTCTCACGCCTCTGTAAACAGGATGTCGAGTCTCCTTAAACTTTTTTCTTCCAGCCTTTCGCTTTTGCATGCTCATGTTCACCCCAGCTTGGGAGTAAATTGGAGCTTGGTGACCATTTGAAGTGGAAGAAGATGAGTTCTCTTCTCTGCGTTCCATAAGCGTACTCGACATGAACAACTCGAGTATATGCTTACTTCGAACTGACAAGTCAAACAAGTATATTTCACTATATATAATGTATAGAAATTTCGGGGCATACAGGAATGAGGATTGAGGAACGAGAAAACAGCAAAGTACAAACTAACGCACAATTGCATTAAGTAATGAGGATCCTGGGCGTCGGGAATTAGATGGCCACGTGAGCTTCTCAGTCGTGGATGGTTTTATTAAGGACTAACACATCAGACACGATACGGAGACCTCTGATGTTTTCTAGAATACTGCACGGGGAAGGAAAACTCCAACGTGAAACACGCGTTTAATTTTATGGATCTTCCCACGTGGAGCACTACACTACTTTCTAAGCACGTGGAGAGGAGGTTTTGTTTTTTTTTGACATTTTCCTATTTCGTACGGAACAAATTTCCCAAAACATCCAAAGCTGCTGAATTGATAGAACACATTAAATTTGATCTGGGAAGGAAATTTTGAGGGCATGATTTAAAATAAACAATAAAAAAGGTAAATTGATAGCTGAAAGAGTACAATATTCACTAGATACATGAGAAATATGATAAAATTGTGTTTTTAGGGGTAATAAGAACAGCCTGAAAATTTCCACCAAAAAAACAAAAGACCAACCTGAAGGACGGTGGTGTTGAATTCCAAAAGCAGCCGCAATGTGTTGGACGTTTGACGACTCCATGTCGGTGATGGGACATGCATCAAATTTTTTGGTCCAAGTCTCCTTCAGGTTTGCTCCTCAAGTAACTGATATTAATCGTGCAATACCAAGAGATTCGTCATCGTTAATGTTCTTCTTCTATTTAATTTCCATTTGGCTGAGAAACCATTTTAAATTCACTGTATATCCTTTTCATTTAGTGTATTTTAAACTGACACAAGAGCAAGACTCCTTTTTCTTCTTGTCTTTAGTTTCTATACTGCCCAACAAATTAAAATGCTTGTTTATGATTGACTCTACTACTAACCTAAGGAAAGAGGAGGCTAAATTTCCCCCTACCTATCCGTTACAGTTAATCTCGTATTAAGTTCTATTCAGGAAATCGAACTCAAGTTCGTAAGTTTTTGAAAGAGATTAGTACTTTTTAAGTCGATTAATAATATAAAGAACATAAATTGACATACATGTAAATAACTCTTTTTAAATATAAATTAAATTCTTTATTGATCGAAACTTAAAACTACAAAAAAATATGTATTTAGCGATAAGAATTACTAACGAAATGTGAAGGCTTTCCATAAATAAGTGAATTTATCGAAAAAATTACCGATTGCATGAGTAGTCGGGAAAACGATCCTTGAAAATCTTCAGTGATAAAGTAGACGACGAAATTTACCGACGAACAATTATAATTAAGTACAAAAGCACTGAATGTGACATCAAATAAATTTTAAAGAAGCTCGATCGGTGTTATCTAAGTCACTGTTGATCAATCAATTCAAAAACGTGTTGCAGCTATCTATAAGAAGTTGGTTTTCCCCTCGAGCTTTCTGCTGTTCCCAAGTCAACGGAGTCAACTATAATTATATGTTGCTTTGAAGTTCATCGTACTCAAGTCTTTATCCATTGTTTCAAGTTCATGTGAGTTTTATGCCGGAAGTTTAAAACGTGCGTACATGTATAGTCTTTTTCAAACAAATCAAAACTTGTATTATATTCGTTTCTGTACTATAAAAAAAAGGCTTTTCACACGGGGTGTAAAAAAAAGAACTAGGGATAATGTTAATTGTATTTGATCAAATGTTGTTAGAATACGAATCCAGTTTATGATGTAGCTGCCTCGGGTGGGTGGAGCTACGTCATATTGCTCATTCATGTAGGGATGAGATGACTGGACTCACAATCCGAGGCAAGTCTACTATAAGCCCCACAAATCCTCTGTCCATTTTTCCATGTCTAACATGTCCATTTTACATCTGAGTCATCTACTCATGTGGGTAAAATGGACAGGGGTAGACATGAGAAAATGGACAGAAGATCAGCCCCCGTAGAAATGCCTCCTATCCTATCACTTGACCGGAACCCCATTTTCGTGGCAAATGTCATTTTACTCATGCTGAAAGCCTCCCAACATATTCCTTCTTTTCTATCTTAAAATGCGCAAAAGATGTTGCTAAAATATAAATTTTTAATCTATAGTGAGTGTTTGGGTCAAATGGTGCCAGCACTAGAATCTTATATTGCTTTCTCTACCTCCCCTCTCACCTTATCAATAACTTGGGAAAAGTAAACTAAAGTGGAATGGAGCGGCTTATGTTAAAAACTATCTTCTCACGAGGAGAAATTAATCACTTAATTGGCTGAAGTGATATTTTTTAATCACTTAATTGGCTGAAGTGATATTTTTTTAAAAAAATCCTACTAGGGATTAGTAGTTGAGAGTTTATATTCTAATTTCACAAACTATCATTCGATTTTATCTTTTTATTAATTTATTTTCATTAAGTTGTACTCCATCTGTCATGGGTTAATACATGTATTTAGGAATTTATTCAATATATTCATAATTTTTGTGTATTTTAGAAATAGCACATGTGAGCTCTTCTATTGTAAAAAGAAAAAAAATGTTCCCTCATCTTATTTGAACAAATTTTGACATTGAATTCGTTAGGCGAAAGAAAAGGTAAGAATTATTTTCATTACAAAATATGTTGACTAGGTTTACTCAATCACGTGGAAAAGATAGGATAGCGAGGGAAAAAGAATATCATGTGGACTAAATTTGACCTCAAAGTCTTGACTCGGTCCACTCTACAATTTTACGCAACTTGGTCCAGTTGGCAAAAAAGTTGTTGCCACAGCAAAAGGGGTCATTTTTTAATGTTCTGTCAACAACGTAATGGGCTTTGACTAATAAAAAAAACCAAGACAATATGCTGTAGCCCACCTTGGATAGACTTTGAAGGGCTGCCTCCAAAAGGGTCCATCCGATTTCATCAATCTATACTTGAGTGCGATAAAGGCAATGGCCTCGAGACAAAAGGACCAAAGAAATTACAAGATTTTTTGTTTAATTTTATGATCTTTTATTTTATATTATGAATCTTAATTATTAATTTATGTGAGACTCACATTTATTTATACGAGATTTATGCAAGACTCATATAAATGAATGACTGAGATTCATAAGATACAATAAAATACCATAAAATTAGACAGGAGATTTGGACTTTAAAAAAAGAAAAGCAATGAACTAATACCAAAAAAATGGCAGTTTGAGTTGTGGGATGTCCTTGGACACATTCGGTCGGAGCTGACATATTTTAAGTGGTAAGACCTTGACTAGTTCCATCAGATTGATAGATTGGACTGTGTTTTTTCACAAGACTTTTTAGCTTTTATCCGAATCAATCAACTAATTAGACTCTTCCATTTTTTGTAAATAAAATTAAACTTGTAATTACAATGATAGAATATGTGTGACAATTGATAAGATCTATATATTTTCATTCATAATCTGAATTTTAAACTTAATTTTACGCTCATTAGTTTTATAATCATCTGTTTGAGTAATACAAGTTCTGTAATTCTTTAACAACCTAAAGCATATGAAAGGAAATTTTTATTTATCTGATTGGACGGTCGAACAGACTGCACTGATCTGAGAAAAATGGAATCGTTTCCTGCCATGGCTTTTGTGATTAAGCTCAGCAGAAAGAAAGAAAAGGCTTATCAGGGAATTGGAATGGAATCCAATCTTCAGAGACATGTCACTTTGAAGAGAATGTCACTTTTTAGATAAAAAAAAAAGGTGGCTTTTATGTAGTCCTTTCGCAGGCAACCGGCGAGCCTACAACGGTTCATCATAGGGTGTTTCAATTTGACCAGAGAAATAGAGTGGGTCTGTAAAAGGTTCGTAACTTTAGCCGATTTGATAGAGTAGGCTAGAGTCTGTAAAAGGTTACCAACTTTAGCCTATTTGATAGAGTAGGCTTTTCTTGGACTTAAAAGGTGTCACGCCTGTCTTAGGTGTCCTCACACTTCGGCTCAACATTGTATGAGAGAGGTAAATCATGGTTTAATCCCAGCCAATTTTTTGAAAAGGTGGCTCAGTACTTAATGCGCACAAGGAGTCACTACATTGGATGAACTCCCACACTGTCACTGCCGAGACTCGAACCCGAGACCTTGAACTCACTTTCCTTCCCAATGACCAACTAGGCTACCCTTGCGGGCAGAGTAAGCTTTTCTTATGTGAAGGATAAACTATCCTGATTGGAAGATTCAATTGCAACATGTGTATCATGAAGCGAACCAGAGTACGGATCAGATGGCTTCCCTTGCCGCTGTTCATGGCCTAAGTCTGTATATTCTCCAGGATCCTCCCGAGACCATTCAGGAATTCCTACTTCGTAATCAACAAGGCGTTTTGTATCGAAAGACTCTACGTTAATTAGGGTGCTTGGTTTTGCTTTGTATTGATTTTGTATTATTTCTTTTTCGTTTCAGATAAAAAAAAAAAAAAGGAAAAAACTATCCCAACTCGGTATTAAGATATTCCGAGTTTTGTTAGAGCTTTTGATAGTAGTTGGTTCTAAATGGGCATGAGGGTTAATGGTAAGTGTTGCTCTTGAAATTGTTCACTAATTTAGAGTAACATAGTATTCATCTGATATTTATGGCTTGCGGACTTATGTAGCAGTTAAAAAGAAAAGCATAGAAAAATAGTAAAATACATATACTAAGGGCCAGGAACTGCACAAGTCGGGTCTGATTTAGCGGGGATACATTCACCTTATCTTATTTCACTTGCATATATATACTACCATCTAGCCTTTTGGATCTTCCTTCTACTACGATTTTACCCTTAATACTGGATGTTAGTCTATACTCTTATATTAATACTTGATCCCCCCCAAATTTAAAAGAAAATAATAAGCAAAGAACCTTAACCCAAAGTTAATCTCCAAAAATGTCCATGACCATATTAGATCCCAGTTAAACCATCAAGTTCCTCAGTCAATTCCTCAACCAACAATCCGAAGACACCAAGTTCGATCTCTAAAGCTGCCTCTCCCACTTGCTCCTGGTATCTCTTCCACCTATCAAGTTCTCTATAGAAATCTTGCTCCACCATCATATCAATGGTGGTAGATTCCACATCCTTCCATGACTCCAACCTCTGGCAGACCCTTTTCACGGTTGTTACTTCTGCATCCAAGTAACGGTTCTGCTCTCTTTTCTCCTCTTCAATGAGGTCTGAAACCAGCCTTTTCATGTCTCTTGAGATTTTTTTCATAGAATGGGAGCTTGATTTGTTTAGATGTTCTATGATGATCCCGTCAATCTCATCTTCCATACGCAGTGCTACCGACTCATCGCTTTCAGATTCAATTTCGTCGTGTAGGTCATGGAAATCATTGTCCTCATCATCAGCTTCACTCTCTTGTTCCAACATTCTCTTCTCAAGTTCAACAGGATCTAACTCGGCCAATTTCTCAAACCGCCGGAGCTTCCGCAATAGCTGTTGCCGTGTTCCTGGAAGTGGAAAAGGAAACGAACTTCAGGATTCATAACATTGAACCAATCAACAAGAATATCCAACATAAATGTGTAGGACCATGCAACTGAAATGGCAAATGCATTGAAGCGGAGTTCAGAATCAAGAAGGTTTTCAATTAAATCTGATCGATTCCCCACCCCTGCATCTAAACCTCGAGTGTAATTAAATGCAGACTTGACTTTTAAGAGTAACTTCGAAGAGACCAAGTACAAGGGCATGTTCAGTTCCTGTACACAAGTACATAGGTATTAAATATTGCCAAGTCGATTTTACCTAATCCATTTCTTCTCAACACCAAACAGATAATTTAATGGGTTCCACCAAACTAAAGCTATTATCAAGATAAGAGCAGACCGGAATCATCAATAGGTTTGGGTTAGCGCTTATCTAGTGAGTGAATCAAATGACTACTAAAGCAATTATTAGGAACTAAGAAAAGCAAGAGGTCACCTTCCACCATAAATTATTAAATTTCGATCGCAACTCTTATGTTACACCAAGTTAAGTTTATTTCGCACTGCCCGGTTAAAAGTCTTTCAGGAATGTCTACACCAAAGAACTTCAAGTTCCTGTAAGGAGTACGAGGCAGAAGCTAAAATATGCGTATCTGTCTAGTTAAATCAGCCTTTTTAAGTCACCGGCAAGCTCCAACAACTCCAAACGTGAGACCCATCTACTATCCATACAAAAAGTCTCAAAATCTTCTAAAAGGATCATGTTGCCGGAACCACACACGCAGTTACGAAATCTCGCCTAACACTGAACCAGTGTGGGTCACGTACGAACTTGAGGCTACGACAAAGAAAGTAGCGGCTACATTCATTAGCCAACCTTGGCCCAATCACCCACACCTCAAGTTATAGCACAGTCACTTAAATGGAACCCACCCACACAGATTTATGCGATCATGACCGTCCATACGTGAACACTTTTGGAGATTGTAGACTCTTATGTTGTTGTATTCCAATAAGCAAGGTTAAAAAAGCTATATAATACAAGGGAAGGGTGAACATACTCTGTACAATCACATATCTGCAGTCCGGATCAAAACCGTCGTCCTCGCTCTGGTCGTCATGTCCATCAAAAGTAGGGTCTAGTACAGAAACAGGACTACATTGTTCTTTGTCCTCCTCTTCTTCTTCAACAGCATCTTGGGCATGGAATTTCTTCGAGCTTTCCACTTCTTGATTCTCTTTCCCCTATTAAAAATTAACAACAATAATCTTGATTAGGACATTATTGGTGTTTGGTAAAATTCCATAATTGTGGCTTTATGCTTGATTACATGCAAACTTATATTTAATTGGCAAGTTTGTTGACCTGCCCTCCCAAATTTATAAATCTGGAAATCTTCTGCAGTGAGTTTAGGGATTGTGTTGGGTTAGATCACAGAAAAAAACAAAAAGGGACTTGTCCTCTTTCAGCCAAAAATTATTTTCCTAGATCAAAGATTTGCATGGCAGACGAGAGGTCAAAAAGTACACAAACAGCTAACGTAGTTTTTCATGGTTTAATGGCATATATGTCCTTCATCAAACATCCGGATCTTATACAAATTGCATAACTTGGAGGGCACTCAGTGTAAATAAAAGGAAAAACATTCCGGCCAAAGTTTCTGAAAGTGACCGTATTGCCGACAAATCAATCAAGTCAAACTCAGTCCGTCCGCGTTACTGAGTGAACTCTTTATTGATTTATCCGAGTCGCAGTTAATTGGCTAACGCAATCAAGATATACTGGATTTCGTGAAAGCTTGTAATAATTTAGACATACCTCTACTCCTATACGACAAGGCGAGGTTGCTGGCGACGAGAAGTCCGGCGTCCGCCGACCGGGCGAAGGACTTCTTCGGAGCACGAAATGAAAAGGGCTTTCGCATAAGTGATTATCATACGAAGCAAACTCGAAACCGTCATCTTTGCTAATGAAGTCGATATTTCCGAGTAATTCCTCCTCTTCTTCAAACTGGTCGCTACTGCTAGATGGTGTCTCCAAATCCAAATCCAAGGACTTATCTTCGTTACTCTCTGACCAAATCGCACTACTAGCTCTCCCATAGGAAGAGCAAGAAACATTCGTCTCACAAGCACTTGTATGAGAAGCGGTTTTCACATGAAAACTAGACTCTTGCACTTCCTTCTCATTGTTTGCTTTGGAAACTTTTCTACGGCCAACAGGAGAATCCCACCTTAGTATATCCTTCACCGAGACTTGGACACCTTCAGCGGTGATTTCCCTTTTGCGTGACTTATTGCTTTTCTTGAGTTTCCTTAATATGGATCCAAATAAACCGAGCCCGTTGTTTTTGTTTTGAGTTTTGGCTTTCGCTGATGACTGTTTCTGGATCCTTAGAGCAGCTTCTACTAGAAGGGTTCCTGTTCTTGCGGGGATGTGAAGGAAGATGGCGTTAGGGCTTTTGCAGGGGCTTTTGGCTGGTGACTGAAACTCGAAGAGAGGCGATTTTCTGGGGTCTGGGGAGTTGGTCAAGGAGAAAAGGCAAGCGTTTCGGCAAAACTTGTGATTGAAGTGAGAGCTTTGAGAGATAGGTTTTGGTTTCTTGACTTGTAAGTGGGTTTTGGAAGAGGCAGTTTTGAGTTGGCAACGCCTGTCAGCAATGTAGTCTTTGAGAAAGAATGGCTCCTGATCTTCCTTCAAGAGCTCGTGCAACAAGTGCTTTTGAGCCATCATTAGACTATCAAAACAAAGAAAATGGAATGAGAGCAAAAAGATTTCTTGAGAAATTTAGTTTCAGGTTGATGTGAAATTGAGGACCATACTAACAGGAAAGAGTTGAAGAGGTTTCAACTTTTGAAGCTGAAAATGAAGTGTAAAAGCAGGAGATTGAAATTGAAAAGGTTTCAACTTTTGGAAGCTGAAAATGAAGTGTAAAAGCAGGAGATTGGAATTGAAGGAGTTGGGTGGTCACAAATATAGCACTTCCGAAGAAAGATAGAGAGAATTTTGTTAGTGAGATAAAGGAAGGAATGAGGAGACTTCCTGATTCAAATCTGGGGTTTTAGTATAACGAGGGAAGGTCAAGTTGGTGCCAAATAAGTAATACTATAAAGTATAAAGTAACCAAAAAATGTAAAAACAAGGGGGCGTATTTCTTGTTCTTTTTAAATGCAAGCACAGTAGATTGTCTAATTCTGGTCTCTGTTGTACAGCGCATTTAATTTAATTACGTTACTTAATACACAAATTAGCAATTTACGGCATCCGGAGACAGCCAGCACTGTGTCACTGGACTGGATTGCTCAGCCTCAGACCTCGCTCCACGTCTACGGTCTTCCACAGTGATACTTTCCTCGTAACCCACATTTTCTATAAAAATATGTTGATCATAGTTGTATTTATTTCATAGTAATTATATTATGTAATAGACTATTAAATATATAACAGATTTTATTATTATTTTACTTAATAATAAATTATACTAAAATAATTACGTTTTTATTTTTTCTGAAATTTAAGTACGTCCGCCTAGATATGATATGAACCTTAACAATATTTGAAAAAAAACCAAAGAAAAAAAGAAGGAAAGAGACGGGGTTGGTAAAGACTACATTATCCTAGTTTCATAATGGCAGCCAATCATTAAACGGATATAATTGGAAGTTTGATTCCTCTTTTGTATGGTTACTTTCTATATGACAAAGTTGCAGTCCCATTCACTCCACTCGATTACTTTACAGCTGTACACTAATAGTAATATGAGAAAATAGCACGCTTTGAGTTGGTAATCTCTTTATCTTCTTCTCCATTTGTGTGCCACTCCTTTGCAACTAACGCGTAAATTCTTAAAATTAAAAAAAAAATTAACTAATTGCTTATAAAATTCAAATTCAAGAATAATACTTAAAAATTCTTAAAGAGAATCCTCCACCCATTTGAATCACATTCTTTAAAGCATTTGCCTTTTTTTTTAATAGGTTTAGATTATATTATTCCCTCTTCCCCTGCCCTTCTTCAACAAACGTATGTTTTGTGCCCATCAGCCTCGTTTGAATGATGTTAGAAAATGAAGCATACATGGGTATCCCGACAACTAACCACCTCAATTACTGGAGTCCACTTGTTTTCGGAATTAAATAGACTCAACCAAACCAACAGTGTATGCAATAGTAAGTACCTCAACATGAGTTTACCATAAAAACCAAAATCAACCCAGAATTAACGATGAAGAAAAGGAAACACGATACGTGGCAAGCGTAGTGGGGAGAGGAAAACGACCGAGCGTGCCGACTAAGAAACAGAAGCCGAAGCCCAGATCTTGACTCACATTGTCCTTTGGACGCTCCTCAGGCTCAGATCAATTACTTACTTCCACCCTTGTCTTTCAGTTTCTCTGTCGTCCTTTGTGAAGGCTGTTACGTTCTCAGACCAAATCATGGTCTCTTTAACAAAAAAGTAAAATCCACTCATGCCTGTAAGAGTTGTACTATTTTCTCACAAACAAACCTTTTTTCATCTGTCCAGTCCATTTCACCCCCCAACTTTAATTTAAAATTTTAAACTGCAACCAAATATTAGGCCACCAGTTTTGTTCTCTCTTGTTTGGTATTTTTTGTTTATTCTAAACTTAACAAATTTCAATTGTCACAATTTGTATCTATATATTTACTAATTAATATCTAATTGGGGGAGTAAATAACATATTTTTTCTCATGTCAATAAGATTTCATTGACAAAAGTTAATTTAAAAAGGATATTTCGTGCCCCACCTGCATTAAATGCTTCTGTGATCTTCAGGGACAGGAAATAAAATTTGGAGCAGTTATCATTTTAACAGCCAGATCGTGAAATATGAGAAACGAATGAATGTTGGATGGATGCAGGAGAGTTTGAACCACATCACATGCAGGTTCCAATTTCAGACAGATTAGAAAATGGCGCAACGCTAGCTAGAGTGAAACACGTAGCAGATAAGAAATCCTTTAATGTTTTTTTTTCATAAAAGACAAAGAAAGTTGATTATTAAATGACTACATATAATTAGCATGCTACGCATAGTTACTGTTCATTATTAAATGACTACATTGGAAAAGATTAATTAAGACCTCAACTTCATCAAAATGGAAAGCTAATTGAATTTATATAATTAATAATACTCTTGCATACATAAAGTTTATTTACATGATTAAGGTCCCTTTCTCATTAATTTGTTAGAAATATTTTCCAAATGCAATGAAGAATTCAAGAGAGAGAGAGCCTACCAAAAACCGTAGAGCCGACAAGTACATGAATGTAATAATGAACCCACGTGTGACTATGCCAAAAGTAAAGCATAAATTTTCAAAATTAGTACACTTTCAAAAGAAGAAATACAATAGAAAACTTACGTCCACG
Organism: Erythroxylum williamsii; assembly: GCA_027564335.1. NCBI lineage: Eukaryota > Viridiplantae > Streptophyta > Magnoliopsida > Malpighiales > Erythroxylaceae > Erythroxylum > Erythroxylum williamsii. The sequence continues at coordinate 65,841,039 of JANITW010000005.1, read as the reverse complement.
ACGTGGTGAATGTGATCTAGAGTTCAGAATCGCAGACTAAAACAACAATACATTAGCAACCAAATGACTCGTACCAAAAGGAACAAACCAAGAAGTTCGTGTAAGTCTGTGAATATATATATATATATATTACGTCGCGTGATAGATAATTTCAAGTTTATCTTCAGAAGCAGATCAAAAACAAGGAGATGACAGAAAATTAAATCTTGTGCGTAACAAGATTTGAAAGTTTAATGCCTTTGTTTTTATTTCCTGCAATTCGGAAACTTTAGTGCTTGGTTCGCGTGAAATTTTCCTCTTTTAGACCTAAATTAAATTTAATTAACATGAAAATCGCATAGGTAAGAGGGAAAGGCGACAAATAAAGGTCTTGCATGCCGAACAATTTACCAGGGCCAAGAGCAAGGCAACAAAATTCCCAGAAACCAATACATTAATTAAACTGTTGGCCCTTTTGCCTTATTCTCCTACATAATTTCATGTCCTTTTGTCTTTCTGTCTTATTATTCTTATTTTATTAATTTCATTTCTCTTCTCTATGTACACAACAGTCCAAATTCTCTCTTAGTTCTCATGCGTGTGGCAAAAATACAACAAAGTTGTATTGGACTTATTACATAGTACTCTAGGATTCTAAATTTTTCACTGAGGCCAATTTTTTTTTCATGTGTTTCAATATAATTAAGAATGAGAATCTTCGGTTACGTGGTAAGACACTGTTGTCTCTTATGTGATTTTATTATTCGGTTATTAGATCAAAACCCCTCCACTATTTACGAAATCACGAGTGAGTTCAGGGACGTAAGGGTCATTTCCGTATGTCGATGTAAGAATAAGGAAACAATGAAGTCTAGATTTATTATAACGAATGAAACAACACTCAACTAATAAGAGAAATAAAAAATTCATCCTAATTATCTGTATATAATCTTTGCGCCGAAAGCCCTCAATCAACTACGTAATAGGCCTAACTTTTAACATTCTCCACTTACGTTTTTAAATATGAACATAACTATTTTAAATATGAACATAGCTACTCTTTAACTTTATCGACAAAGCTAGCACCATGATGTAGCTGGGAGATTGCAAATTAGGAATATGAAAACGTTTTAGCGTTAAACAAATATGTTGGTGTGAGTGGTTCATCACTCTCATCCCTTAATCAAAAGTTTCAAGTTTGTATTCTGAGAATGGAAAAATCTATTTAGCCAGTATTTTATCCCTTACGAGCTGACTCGGTGTGAGCAGGAATTAATCTAGGAGTAGATAGCTTAAAGATGCTTTCTTACAGTTGGAATCCTTCTAAAACACCTTGTGAGTTAACAAAAAAAAAAAAGTTTTAGCGTTGTCCCGAAAAAACCGCACCTAGTGGAAGGATTTACAATTGCGGGAAAGCGCTATAGCCTCTACAATGTTATTGTTCATATTATAATAATTTAGATAAAGTAAATATTAAAGTGTAAATAATAATTATAACAATTGAAATATGTGATTATAATTAGTTTGATTCATGTGTCAAGAAAACAAATTTAAGAATTTAAATCTTACGAGAATTTCATTCCTGCAAGTTTAATTATAATTTAATATTTAAAACTTAATAGATAGTAATATTTTGTGTATCCTATTTCTTTCAATTTTGATTGACTTGCGATATTATAATTAGATAAGTAAATATCACAAGTATATTATAAGTAAATATACCCCATTTTTTCTATCAACTTCGTGATTTTCCTTGTTAGATAAGAATGATAAGATCATGCTAAGGATAGAAGTTTTTTGTTCTTATTGACAGAATTTGATATTATGAGAAGGATAGCAATCATTAAGGGTTGTCATAATTATAACGTCATCTTTGTGATGATGTTTAACATGCTAACTTCTTTCTATACATCATTAGTAATCATTAACGTCGCTTTAGGGTTGGAACTTGGCATAAAGATTCTCCATGGAATCTGTCCTTTTCGCTTGGATCAAGTGCCCCTTTACCTAGCCTCCCTGCTTAATCCAAAGCACTGTAAAACCTTGATCTTAGTCTCTTCCTGTGTCCTCCTGCACAGGTGGTGGGAAAATTGTGCAGTTGAGAGCACAGGAGATGGGAAAGTTGTGCAGTCTCAACTGCTCACTTCCTTTGTCAATTGATGACAGACTATCCCACATATGACATCCTGTTCCTTGTAAGATGATAACATCCCCTCGAAATTCATAAAAGCTGTAACCAACAATTGCATGCATTACTGATCATGAAAAAAAATGACACTTCCCAACAATCTTCTCAGCAGCAAGTTTGTTTTCTTTGGACTGTGTTTTTCTTTCTGATATAGCTACATTACTAAAGGAGTCGTCTTATTTGTGTAATTCATGACTTTAAGCTAGGAAAAGACAAGATACCTCTGAGCGATTTTAATGTTTCTATAACAGTTTCCTTCCTCTAATGTAAAGTATAGTTGCCGAGTGCCTTGTTTTCCTTGTACCACGTAGTAAAAGAGTAGCACAAGGAACATACATAATAATTGAGTGGAATGTAAGGTACCTAGACGGGCATAAATTATCCTCGAGGGGACATGAACGAGTATCTGTCGGGGTTGAAAAATTAGCGGATCACCGAGACAGCTGCATTTGTTAAGCAATCTTAGAAGTTGCTTAAAAAAAAGGGAGATGTCTTAAATAGAGAGAGACATCAAGAAGAGGGTTAAAAAAAATAAATGATTACTTAAATGTAATTGCTGGTTGATAAAGGGACGTATTCTCTAATGTCAACAGAATCCTTGTTTGAATCTTCAGTTATGTTTTCTGATTAGGGCTCGTTTAGGATACAGCATGTGCTTCATTAATTAAAAATCATTCTCTATTCCAGCGTTCACAAGGATCGTTCATACTCCAAAAATCTGTTAAATTTCTTGTTTTCCTCTGCCGTTTGTGCCTATTTAACTCTAGCCTCAAGCTTACCGGATGCACATAATACAATAATGGGATTCCTATCGTTCATACTGGGGGAAGGGGAACATTACAAAATCGAACCATGTTCAAGTCCACTGCTAACTCTCTACAACTTATAAATCTGTTTTATTCTTTAAGAACATATATTTATAGACTTGTCAATTGGCATTAATTATATATAATATCAGGTGTTATAAATGGTATGATAAATGGTATGTTCGGGAATCCCTACTTCGCGATCAGCAAGGCATTTTATATCGAAGGATCCTACGTTAATTAGAGTGTTTGGTTTCACTTTGTATTGATTTTGTATTGTTTCTCTTCCGTTTTAGATTATAAAAAAAGCAGCGAATTTGTAGCTCAATAACATTATCTTTTATTTTATGTCCTTGTTTTATTCTATAAAAAAGGAAAAATAAAATAAATCTCGGATAACTTTTCTAGTTCGTTCAATAAAACTGTTTTAGGATCTATTGACGATTTTTCTTTTCGAAAAATAATATGGTGGCTCGGCCAACAATTATCTAATCAATATTGCAGAATAAATTCATGAGTAAGATGGCGAGGGGACATGACATGATTATTTTTATCTTCTTGGACCTGGACCTCAGAGCTTGCTTAATAAAATACAAAACGACCACGTAACAGTTGCAACAACTGTACAATTCAACACCATTGGTATTTTAACTCTATCGAAAAGAACAAAAGAGGAGAGGACAACGACCTATTAATGCACCGTCCATCGGTGCATCCACGTCTGAGCTCAATCTTGTTGGCCGATTCCGCACGTGTTTACGGATGTTCTGCTTCCACGTGTCAGTCCCTGTCGGCCATTTTGTCCGTCCCCCTTTTTGGTCAAAACGTCACTGTTTCTACTCACTGACGTGGCAGCTTCTACATTGGATACCTTTTTAAAATTTTTAAATGTCATCTTAATAATAGCTAAATTTGCACATCCTTTTGTCTTGTACTTTCCTCTCGGGGTCTTTTTTTTTAATTATAATAGGTATTTCAGTTTAGTCAAACTAATCTTAGGCTCCTAAAATTTTATTTCAAAAGTCTTAGAGGATATAAATTTAGAACTTCAAGATTCCTCAAGTTCCTACGTAGTCTATATATTTCTACGTACAAAAAATCTTCACGTACTTAATTATTTAGTTGATGATTGATCATTAGCTTCTCCCTACTCCGCATCAGGTTTTTATCGAGCCACAGATTTTCTAATAATTCCAACTCTCATATTGTTGCTGAAAACGAAGCATTTGTAATTGATCCAATCAAGAAACTTTTACCTAAGAGACTAGAAAATTATCAGCAGGAATATTTCTAAAGAACTTTTACCTAAGAGATTAGAGTATCATCAGCAGGAATATTTCCTATTTCTCTTTTGGGTTTTGTTTCCATCTGGGGTTGTTGTGAGCTAATGCAAGATGATCGAATATTAATATTTCTTGGATTTAATAGTTTCGGATAATGAAGCTCTAAAAAATTATCTATCAATTAATTTAATTTTGTGTTGGCAATTTATCGTGCATGAGATAAACCATACAAGTGGCAATAGTTTCCTTTCATCACAACACTGGGCTGTTCTGAAGCTGATATTTGGAAGTGTAAATTCCAAGGATAGGGCAAAAAGAAGAAGAAAAAGTTCGACAATGGTTTTCTACAACAACAGTAACGATAATGCCAGTATATAGGTTCTCCGCTTTATAGACATGAATTGTATGCAACATTCTTTTTGATTTTTCTTAAGAAAAGACTATTTTGTGGTTTGAACCTTCTTTTTAAAGATTTCTGATTTTTGACAAAAAATTCAAATGCATATGATTATTTATATTTAATTTTATTTTGAACTTTATTAGTAGGTAGGTTGGGTTTTTTTTTTTTAATGTTTGTAATTTTATTTGCAGTGAAGCAAGGTTTTTCAAAAGATAAAGAAACATTGTTTTACAATTAGTGCTTTGCCATCCGATTAAACAGCACAGGATAGGATTAGACCAACACAAAAGGCCTACGACCCTCCGATTAAATATAGGGACAAAGGAAATGTGTATCTGTTGTTACTTTTCGATCACTTTTTTGTCCAAAAAGGTGCACGAACTTACATGCTGATCTATCCATCGATTAACTAGGTCGCTGTTACACGAGACATCCAAATCTCATTCAATAAGAAAACGACACAAGCGCACACCTGCGGTTGGTATGCGCTCTACACATTCTCTTCATCTAGTCATGAGGTGCTCACGCAGGATGGGTGGATAGATTCTCCTTGTGCAAGCAATCTTATATGTTATGTGATTAGAACGCATATTTAATCTAATGCAATTGATCAATTGAGTTATGGGAACAATAATTAGTCCTTGTCGCTGCATGTCTGTTTGGATCAAGCTAGGAATGTTCATCCATACCACTTACGTTTGACACATATATTGTCCTTGGCACACCGTCACGCATCTATCCGACCAAAGTGAATTAAAATAAAGCTCAAGTTGTTTATTAGAAATTAGATTTTTGTGCTCGTACAAGTATTGACGAAATGAAGTGAGCTTGTCTTTATATACTTGAATTTCGAATGCAATGAACTGGACAATAAACTAATTGTTGGTCGTGACCTAGAAACGGAAATGGTAAACAAGCCGAAACCACTTGCAGTCGTGAATTGCCCACCTCGATGCTAGAGAAAGTATGACACGAGTTGGGCTTCATGTCAATGTTAGATTCTTTCTTCGAAATGAACCCACACAAGTTCTCAAGTAACCCATTTAATCGTTAGTGTATCGGTCTCATTTTGTCAAGGCCTTTCATGTCGGCTAATGAAACCTGCTCATTGTCACGTACACCCTTTTTAAAAGCGTTCTAAATTGGTGGAAAACGTGGAATTTGCATTTGCTTAAAGGAGGAGAGTCCTCGGACATTGCATAAATGATATTTGATGTAGAACGCTAGATCTTTTCATGGTTGCTCTTCGTGTCATGTCATGTTTTACCTTTTAGAACCAAGACTGTCGATGGAAGATATACAAATGGAATGACCAAAAAGAGGAAAAAAAAAAAAAGCTTTGACTTTTGATACTAGAAGTCCGGGCATAGCCACGGGGAATATGTATAGTTTGCAAATTGATTGGTTCATTTTGTTGTAATAAACTGCTTGTGCATCATAACTCGGAAGCATGATACAGAGAGATGATTCAGAAAGATTATTTCTTTCCTTGACAATTGGTCACTCTCCAAAGTCATCAAAATTTTGAAAATGTATATTGAATGTTTTTTTCTCGGGAGACAATCATGTAACTTTTTAAAATCAACCAAATACAGCGATAAGAAAGTAACTCTTTAATTTGTACAGTAAATCAACATATGAATAAGAAACTTAACAATGAAACAAATCCTAACATTTACATAAAAAGCCATTCGTTAAAGAAAAACATCACAGAATAAACTATCAAACAAATTCATTAAATTTAACAAGGATTTACAAAAAGTTAATTTCTTACCCCCACAACAATAAGTTACCTTACAAATTTTCTGGATTGAAATCAAAGTTGATATCAAAATCAACAAACACTCAAAGCAATCTAAAAACAATCAAACAAGGATGAGAATAAAACAATATTTGCCCTATCTCTGATTTTCCTTACTTTTGGATGTTATGACTACACTCTCCACAAAAACTAAATATTTTTCTCTTTTATATCACGAAATAGGTTTTTTTTTTGCATCATACACAAGAACTTACATGGTATCTTCAACATTGACTCACTCACAGTCGTACACAATTATAGATAGTTATACGATCGCCACAAATGGTCGAATTTTTTCATACAAGTGTATATACAACCGTGTATGTCTTCATTCTTCACATGTTTCTAAAGACTTACATAGTTGATCCACAAGGTTGTGTAAGTCAAGACACAGAGGTGTAGCATTCTATATTGTTGTGTATCTCCTCAGAAGAGCTTCATCTATCTTGTCTTCACTTATTCGTCATTCTCAAGAACCATAAAAGTGTCTATAATGTCCGAAAGTCTCAAAAATAGGGCTAGATGCTCAATAATCTCCTCCTTTAACCCAAATATAAGGAGGACAAGTTATTCTCCATCATTTGCTTGAGATACATCCGAACAAACATATTACAAAGTCACTCTCCAAAGTTGTCAAAATTTTGAAACTGTATATTGAATGCTTTTTCTCGGGAGAAAATCATGCAACTTTTTAAAATCAACCAAATACAATGATAAGAAAGTACTCTTCAATTTGTACAGTAAGCCAATATAAGAATAAGAAACTTAGCAATGAAACAAATCCTAACATTTATGTAGAAAGCCATTCATTATAAAGGAAAAAATTACGGGATAAACTGGCAAGCAAATTCATTAAATTTAATAAGGATTTACAAAAAGTTAATTTATTACCCCACAACAATAAGTTACCTTACATTTTTTTTGGATTGAAATCAAAGTTAATATAAAAATCAAGAAACACTCAAACCAATCTACAAAAATCAAACAAGGATGAGAATAAAACAATATTTTCCCTCTCTCCATTTTTCCTCACTTTTGGATGTTATGACTACACTCTCCACAAAAGCCTACATATTTTGCTCTTTTATATCACGAAATAGGTCTTTTTGCACCATACAAGATCACTTACACAATATCTTCAATACTGCCTCACTCGCAGTTGTACACGATTATAGAGAGTTATACGGTCTCCACACATGGTTGTATTTCTTCATACAAGTTTGTATACGACTATGTATGTCTTCACTATTCACATGTTTCTACAGACTTACATGTTTGATCCACAAGGTCATGACATAGAGGTGTACCATTCTACATTGTCATGTATCTCCTCAAAACAGCTTCATTTATTTTGTTTTCACTTATTCGTCATTCTCAAGAGCCATATAGGTGTCTATGATGACCAAAAGTCTTAAAAATAGGGCTAGACACTCAATAATCGCCCCCTTTAACCCAAATATAAGGATGGCAAGTTAATCTCCATTATTTGCTTTAGATACATCCTGACAAACATACTACAAAGTCACTCTCTAAAGTCGTCAAAATTTCGAAACTGTATATTGAATGCTTTTTTTCGGGAGACAATCACATAACTTTTTAAAATCAACCATATACAACGTAAGAAAGTAACTCTTCAATTTATACATTAAATCAATATAAGAATAAGAAACTTAACAATAAAACAAATCCTAACATTTACGTAGAAAGTCATTCCTTATAAAGGAAAAAATCACTAAAAAAACTGGTAAACCGTTGAACCCCGAACTTTTCTTGAAATTTTGAAGTATAAATTGACATAAAATGGGAAATTTGTGGTGAATTATTCATGTGCAAAGAAAAAGAGAATTTAAGAATGTGACTTGATATATGAGATTAAGGTACGTGAATTTAGCAAGTTGAGGATGAGAGTGTATATGTGTGTATGCTTTTGTTATTGATGTTTATGATTAATTATGACCTACAATAGTGTTTTTGAGTTTAAATGGAATTGATAGTGAATTAATTTCTTTAAATGGAATTGAAAAGCAAGAAACGAAAAATGAAAGTGTTAGATTTTGGAGAATTGAAAATCTGAAATTTTGAGGATGAATAGTAGCAGAAAATGGCAATTTGGA
>JANITW010000005.1:65707324-65729414 GCA_027564335.1 Erythroxylum williamsii | reverse complement strand
ATATGGAACCTTTTCCATCTCTGACTTATCTTTATCATTTTGAGGACACTGGCTATTCGAAAGTTTGTCACCCTTTTGGATGAGTGCATTGCAAGGATTACAAGTATTTATGTTGAATCTATTCAATATCCTTTCAATGTACCTTTTCTGAGACAAACCAAGAACACCACGAGATCTATCACGATGAATTTCATAACAAAAGAAGCATTGCTGAAATCTTCATATCAAAACGAGCTGTCAATATTTTTTTAGTCTTAGAAAGAAAACCCATATCATTACTGACTAAAAGAATGTCATCAACATATAAGATAAGAACAATGAATTTTATCCCACTATTCTTTAAGTAAATGCATTGATCAACATTATTTTCCTTGAAACCAATAGAGTAAACAATTTGGTCAAACTTTAAGTACCATTGTGTGGAGGCTTGTTTCAGCCCATAAATGGATTTTCTCATTTTGCATACGATATGTTCCTTACCTTTCTCAACAAAATTAGCAGGCTGATTCATGAACACATCTTCATACAAATCATCATTTAAGAAAGCAGTTTTCACATTCATTTGATGGAGCTCCAAATTAAAATGAGCAACAAAAGCCATCAAAATACGTAATGAATCTTTAGTAGAGACCAGGAAAAAAAGTCTTTTTATAGTCTATACCTTCCCTTTGGTTATACCCTTTCTTTTTATAGTCTATACCTTCCCTTTGGTTATACCCTTTTGCAACCAGTCTGACTTTGTACCTTTCTATCCCACCTCTAGCATTAAGTTTAGTCTTAAAGGCCCATTTACACCTAACAGTCTTGTAACCACTGGGTAATTCTACAAAATCTCAAACGGCATTCATACTCATAAAAGCCAACTTATCTTCCATGGCTGCCAACCATTGTGAACTATAGGGACTAGAAATGGCATCTTAACAAGAAATTGGATCTGAGTCTTTTACTAAATTAAATTCATGCTCCTCCAAGTAAGTGTAATAGTCTCGGAATTTAGAAGACTCGGTGGAGTTATGATTCCTTTCAAATCTCCTAGGTGGAACTACATCCACATCTGTGACTTGAGTATCAATGTCAACCTGTTGAGGAATTTCAACATCATTTTTTGGATCAACAACATCATCATGAATCAGAAGAGACTAAATTGCCTTTGGATGAAAAACAATAGGTGTAGGAACAATAACACGGTCCTCTCTGAAATCAACAACACGAGACTCGTGCCTTTCATTATGTTCCATATCCTCTTCAAAATAGACAGCTCGATCTGATTCGATGACTTTAGTAATGTGATTGGGACAATAGAATCTTGAACCTCTTGAGCCAGTATAATAACCAATAAATAACCTGAAATAGTTCTAGGATCAAGCTTCTTTAGCTGAGGATTATAAGTCCTTACCTTAGCCTTATAGCCTCAAACACATAAATGCTTCAAACTAGGCTTCTTTCTTGATATAAGCTCAAAAGGAGTCTTTGGTACAGTTTTACTAGGCATGTGATTGAGAACATAAACAACAGTCCTCAAAGTATCTCCCCACAAGAACTCTGGTAAGGTGGAGTGACTAAGCATGCACCTAACCATCTCTATAAGAGTACGATTTAGTCTCTTTGCAATCCCATTTTGTTGAGGAGTGCATGGTATATCTAGCAAAAGGGCTAGAGTTTCTTTCCGTTTCATCATACCAACCATAATACTCACCACATCTATCAAATCTTACACATTTGATCTGCTTCCCAAGTTACAATTCAATAACATTTTTCAGTGACTCAAAAGCATCCAATGATTCAGATTCTCATGCAATAATTCAATCTAACCATACCGAGAAAATTCATCAATAAAGGTGATGAAGTACCTATAGCCTCCAATGAAAATAGGAGTAATGGGTTCACAAATGTCTATGTAAATTATCTGTAATGATTCCTCCTTCCTAGTCATTTTCTCCCTTTTTTACTTTAGTTGTAAACTTCCCTTTTATACAATCAACACAAGTATCAAAATTAAAGAAGTCCAGATCATGCAAAATAGTTTCCTTAATCAACCTTTCTATTCTCTCCTTAGAGATATGTCCTAACCGTTTTTGTCATAACATAGAAGATTTTTCAGTAACTCTCCCACGTTTCTTTCCAACAAGAGCATTAACATCATCATATTATCGATTAAAACTAGAAGAATTAACAATCAGCATAAACAATCCATCAAACATAATTGCAAAACCAACAACTGCAGAATCGTAGTACAAAACAATACCATTATTGATTATATGGAAAATGTATCCATAACTGTGTAAAACAGAAACTGAAATCAAATTCCTTCTTATAGAAGTAGGGGTATTCATGGTAGGGTAACCTGACCCATTCATAAATAACCTGAACCTAAACCTGAATGTCAGGTTCAGCAATTTCACGAACCTGAACCTGAACCTGAACCTAAAGAACCTATATGATCGGTTAACCTATTTTTAGGTTCGGTTCTCAGTGTAACCAAAACCTATTCATATCAATATATATGATAAAAAATTATAAAAATAATTGGTGAAAACAAATACAAATTATTCATAAAACTATGCATATAAAATTCATCAAAAATTAATCAAATATGTTAAACCCAAGTAAAGTAAAAATAAACCAAACAATATCTTATAAAAGATCCATACTAGAAAAAAAAAGGAGATAAATTATTAAACAATTATTCTTCGAATATGATGATAGGATGGTAGTTTGAGAGATGAGAGGTTGAGAAGTGACTGTAGGATGAAAGATTAAATGAAAGATTTTTCTTTTTTGAACGAATATAATGACTTTTAATTTCCCTTTGTTTTCATTGAAGGAAAAACCTTTCAACTTCAATGGCTAATATTTGATAAAAGATCATTTGTGATTCAAGCAATCTTAGCCATAAAATTACAAAGTTTGTATTAAGATCGTTGGATTGAATTACCATTTTTTAGAAGAACTGAATTTACAAGTGATCTGAACAATTTTATCAATTATTTAAATAAGAACAAACCACATTGTGACATTGCCATATCAGTGATTCATATAAGAACAAACTACATTGCTATTCTCAATTTAAATATTAAAATGATTGCTATTCATTATATTAATAAAAATTGAACACAAAACCTTACGTAAGGATTTTATGATAATGTCTCGTTTCTTTATAAAGTTTCAATATAGATCTCTATTACTTTCCAGTAAGAAGTGCTTAGATAAATAAAGTTATGTTTGTATTTGTACAAGACAATATTATTATATGCTTATTATTTATTAGCAACTATATTATATATTTCTTAATAAATGTGTTTTACATTTATTAATTTCTTTAATTAATCTCTAAATGATTATATTATTTTAGTCAATGAATTTTTCTATCAATAGTTTAATACTTCGATCAATAACTTTGACACACATTAATTACTATTTGAAGTAAAAGTATTGAGTGTTATGCATTAGTTGTTACTTATAATAACAAGATTAACATTTAACAACATAAAATTAAAATAGTTTTTTCCTTTTCTTCTTTTTTTACTAAACAATTAATATAGTAAATGAATTTATTATTATTAATATTTTATTAAATTACATCTAAATATATGATAAGTTTTTTTGAGTATTTCAAGTTCAAGTTTAAACCTAAACCTATAGATCAAGTTCGGTTCAGTTTAATTAACCTGCTATAAGTTCGGTTAACCTAAAACTGCAAATTAAAAACCTAAACTTGAATTTTTAGATTCGATTCAAAAATCGAATATAAACTTAAATTCAGTTAACTTTATTTATACGTTTGATTCATGCGGTTCAAGTCCGATTCACATTTTCTTGACTTCCTTAAACACGCCATTTTTTTTAGGGATGTCATAGTCTACTATATTATTAGTTTCAATAACGTCCAGGTTCTCTTCACATGCAAACAGTGGGACCCACTGTTTAAACTCCTCTTTTACTTATCTTTGTACTAAGAAAATACATTTTTAGTTTTTTCCACGGAAATCGTCACACCGCTTTCTTCATTCGGACTTGTATGTAGCAAGGTCTCTTTTAACTTCATAATCTTCTCTCATCTCTATTTACCAGGGTATGGTTATGGTATACCGTAAAACACAGTGACTTATACAAAAGACGGGTCTTTCTGTTCATTTCTTGGTGGGGTTTTGTCTGTTCTATTGTTTCGGCTATATGAATTAGAGCCCCGGCTTCCTTTTGATTTATCATTTTCCCTTTGTGGGCAACAGGGATGCAAAATAGGCTTAATTGATGGTTGTGTTCAGTTTCGGTTTTGGAGAGTGATAAAATCACTAGTAGGTGGTTTTTGACACACTGGAAGCCCACGGTGCTTCATTTTTCTGCTCCCTTCTGGGTTCATTTTATCAGATAAGATTGTTGTTTTGTGCTTTTCTTTTCCCCCCTTTTTCCTTCTAGTACTGTATTTTATGGTTATGCAAATAGCTAGAGCGGTGCAGAAATAGCAATAAGAATCATTCCGAGAGGAGAGGCTACAAGAAAGCATTCATAGTTCTTCTGAGAATGTGGAACTCTGCACCTAAAGCTATAGAGGATTTTGAGATCTTGAAATCTGACGGAAAGTGTTAGTATTGCTCTTTTTAATACAGGATAAAGGTGGGTATTTTGGATCTAGAACTTTGGCACATGGCTGTTCAATATAAGCAGGGCTAGTGTTTCCTTGAGTAGCCCTTTTTGGGTATGAGCAATTAAACTTGGAATGCATTTCTTAGGATGGTTTTCTATTTCTCAGTGAGCCAAAATCTCTGAAGCTACCGTTCAATGTCGAGAGCATCAATTACTGGGTTCTTATTGTTTTCATGTCTTCTGATCTCAGTTTCTTCTACTATTGACAATGAGTTTAACTGTAACTGCGACGATGAGGGGTCTTGGAGTATCCATACCATTCTAGAGTGTCAGAGAGTCAGTGATTTCTTGATTGCTGTGGCCTACTTTTCAATACCAATTGAACTCCTTTACTTTGTTAGCTGTTCCAATTTTCCGTTTAAATGGGTGCTGCTCCAATTTATAGCATTTATAGTTCTTTGTGGATTGACCCATTTGCTAAATGGATGGACTTACTACGGCCCACACTCATTCCAGTTGATGCTGTCCCTCACCATTGCCAAATTTATGACAGCATTGGTCTCATGTGCTACTGCAATAACACTTTTAACTTTGATTCCTCTGCTTCTCAAAGTGAAGGTGAGAGAGATCTTCTTGAGGCAAAATGTGTTGGAATTAGATCAAGAGGTAGGTATGATGAAGAAGCAGAAGGAAGCTAGTTGGCATGTCCGGATGCTGACCCAAGAAATTAGGAAGTCATTGGACAAACATAACATATTGTACACTACATTAGTTGAGCTCTCTAAGACTTTGGATTTGCAGAATTGTGCGGTATGGATGCCTAATGATGATAGAACAGAAATGAATCTAACACATGAGTTGAAAGCAAGTTCTAACAATTATGGTCGTTGTATCCCTATCAATGATTCGGACGTGTTAGATATAAAAGACAGTGAGGGAGTGAAGACTTTGAGGCCAGATTCAGCACTCGGGACTGCAAGCGGTGGTAGGACTGAAGAGGCTGGTGCTGTGGCCGCAATAAGGATGCCAATGCTTCGTGTTTCAAACTTCAAAGGGGGCACTCCTGAATTAGTGGATACTTCTTATGCGATCCTGGTTTTGGTTCTTCCAGGTGCTGATTCTAGGACATGGAGTTATGAGGAAATGGAAATAGTTGAAGTGGTTGCTGATCAGGTGGCTGTGGCTTTGTCTCATGCTGCAGTTCTTGAAGAATCTCAGCTGATGAGGGAGCGGCTGAGTGAGCAAAATCGTGCATTGCAGCTGGCTAGGAAAAACGCAATGATGGCAAGCGAGGCTAGGAATTCATTTCAGAAGGTTATGAGCCATGGGATGAGGAGGCCAATGCACTCAATTTTGGGTCTACTTTCCATGTTCCAAAATGAGAATATGACTTTTGAACAGAAGATGATTGTTGATACATTAATGAAAACAAGCAGTGTTCTTTCAACTTTGATTAATGATGTGATGGAGATTTCAGCTAAGGATAATGGAAGATTCCCATTAGAGATGAGGCCATTCCAGTTGCACTCTATGATTAGGGAAGCTTCTTGCTTTGCCAAGTGCTTATGTGTTTATCAAGGCTTTGGATTTGAAACCGAAGTCCAGAGCTCTTTGCCTGATTTAGTAATTGGGGATGAGAGAAGGGCTTTTCAAGTGATTTTACACATGGTAGGACATCTGTTGAACATGTATGATGGAGGTAAAACTTTCATATTTCGGGTCTTCTCTGAGAATGGCAGTCAGGGTAAGAATGATAGGATGTTGGGCATGTGGAAAGCCAATGCTCCACATGAATATATAAGCGTAAAGTTTGAAATTGAGATTAGTGAGGGGAGATCATTATCAGATGGATCAATCTCAGCTACACATTCTTTGTGCCGTAGACACAACAGTGATGAAGTTGAGGGCTTAAGTTTTGGTATGTGCAAAATGCTTGTTAAGGTGAGTACTCCATGTATCATCCATTTCTATTAGTTTTAGTTTTACCTAACATGAAGATTCTGCATTTTTACCAAGATTCATCTATTTTTTAAACATGTCTTGAGGCTTACTGTTCTTTGGTTGATAGTGTTCACAAGACGCCTCTATTAACCCTATTTACTGGACAAGTATTTCTGTTCTATTTGGGAAAATTGTGGTTATCTGTGCACTAAATCGACATAAGCTTTTGTACTTCACATATAAGACTTTTATTCTTAATTAGGGTCTCTAAACTATAAATGTTATGTTATCTAAGCAATTGGTTTTGGTTTAAAGTGTTTGATTAGTCATCTGTATTGAAGTAAAAGTTTGTTATTTTAGTATTTTGTGATTCTTTTTCGAAGTAATCAAACTAATGTGTTTAATGTCCATAAGAATCTTTTATACTTTTGCCATTTCTCAATCCACGTGGATGAGATTGCCGTCTTTGTTGGATGATGTTGATAAATTCAGATACTTTTTACAACTTTCCAAGCCCAAATCCACCTTTGCTAAGTTACAACAATGCACACTTTAGCTTCTCTAAAATTCTATTCCAATCTGATGTCCAACATTCTAGGGAGGAGTATCTTTTGAAGATGTCCACTTCCTTCGATTGCAATGCATTGGTAGTGGAGAGACCATTTACAATCTATTTGACATTTTCATTTGTGTCTGCAGATGATGCAAGGTAATATATGGATATCTCCCAGCTCTGTGGGTCAAGCACGAGGCATGACACTGGTTCTTAAGTTTCAAGTTAGACCATCTTATGGACGAGGCATATTTGGCTCAGGAATTTCTTCAGAGCAACCAAATTCCAATTCTCAGTTGAGGGGGCTTAAGGTTGTACTAGCTGATGATGATGATGTAAACAGGACTGTGACAAAGAAGCTGCTTGAGAAGTTGGGATGTGTAGTGACAGCAGTGTCATCCGGTTTTGAATGCCTAAGTTCACTTAGTTCTGCTGGGAATTCTTTCAGAGTAGTTATTTTGGATCTTCAAATGCCCGAAATGGATGGATTTGAAGTGGCTGTGAGAATTCGGAAGTTTTGCAGCCGCAATTGGCCGTTGATCATTGCCCTCACTGCAAGTGCTGAGGATCACCTATGTGAGAGATGCCTGCAAATAGGAATGAATGGATTGATTAGAAAACCTGTTCTATTGCAAGGGATGGGAGACGAACTTCAAAGAGTTATGCAGAGGGCAGGTGAAGGGTTGTGAAGAGTAACTTTCTGGGAGGAAGTGTGGCATTCGTTAATTGAAAATAATCTTCTGGGAGTCTTCAATCAACTCTTCCTGAAGATCTGCATGGAGGTTTTTGGCATAGTGATTTTATATGTCCCAGATCACAAAATATGAAATGTTACCAGTCTGCTAACCATTTTAAAGTTTTAAAGAACTACACAGGATGGGCTATGGCTTGATGTAAAACAGCTCATGCTATATCAATAGCAAAACAAACTTGAATTTACAAGTTTAGATACAAACTTTACTGCCATGAACCCTTGTTTTCTAAAGAGTTATTTGCCTACATTACCGATTGTGGCCTCAATTCAGACCCTTGATTCAAAGGGCTTGGTTGGATTATGAAGTTATATTCAGGAAGGTATAGTAAACTCCGTCATATATGAATCTCTTTATTTTATCATGTGATTTAGGGCATGCACTAATATGCAATCACGTCTAGGTTTCATTTCCTGTTTCTGCATGTAAATCAAGGAGAATGCAGGTAGTGTTAGTTTCATCTCCACTTTTAGGGAATAAGAAGAAAAGTTATGTACTTTGAAGGGGGAAAAAAAAAAGAAAGAAGGAAACGGGCCATTTTTGTTAGTCGTCTAAAGCTTGATGTTCAGGTGGTAAGCACAAATGCGCTGGAATGGAAGGCCATTTAGAATTCTGTTGCATATTTGGACATTGATGCTGTACGAGGGCTTGCTTTTTGCCTTGGCTCCAAATCCAATTAATGCAAAAGTTTCTTTAAGAGGGCTCATTCCACCGCTCAAATCAATGAAGTGAAGCCTGAATTGAAAAGCAAACAAGCGATAATAAATATAAACAAAGAATAATAATTTTAAAAAATTAGTTTTGAAGTACATTAGAAATATTAATAAAGGCGATGCTTAATTATTTCTATTCTTTTTAAATTAATAACTATAATTTTGAGTGTATATTTGACCAATTGTTTATATAATAATATTTAACACAAATAAATTATAAATAATGCCAGAGATAGGAAAAATATTTATTTTTTCTCTCATTTTTAACGGTGAAGAGAGAATTACTACAAAACTTTTCTTTCTCAAAAGTAAGATTTAAGAAAAGAATCCTACAGTGTTTACATGTTTAGTAGACCTTTAAGCCTTACAACAACACTATATTATTTTCTTACTATAGAAAACAAAGAACTCAATGTTTACACCACTTAAGTTCTCTTGTTGCATTTGTAATCTTAGTTTGCTATTGTTTCTCTTGTGTCTTTTTCTTTAAGAGGCTTATACTTTTTCTCAACCTTTCGGTCTTTCTTTTGATCATTCTTTCCGTATAAGGAAAAAAAATATATGAATATTGGAAGTTGAAGCGCGATTCATGGGAGATAACATACTCTGGTCTTTTATGTGTTTTTCGATACTCACTTTCCAAATTGTTCCTTAACCATGTAAATTACCCCTTTGAATCTTTTAAGTAACTTGACAAATTAATAAAATCACATTATAGAACCCAGGTTTTGCATAAAATTCAAACCTTTAAGCTTGTTCTCCCTTCACATGAAAAACATTATGCTTAAACATGTCTTTTTATGAAATTATGATGCGTGTCGCAAATAAAACAAGTGATTAGTAACTTTGAGAACAAACCCACTTAGCTCAACATTCACTTATTTTTCGTAATGACAAAACATTATAAAATTAAATCAAATCATGGTACATACCTATCTATGTAATTATTGGGAGTGTACATCTTTATATAACTCCTCCCCTATCCTAAAATGATTAGGCAGCCTGTTCGACACTTCACGATAGCCTTCCAATTGATATATGATTTAGTTAGAAAGTTCTCGTAGAGCTAAGTCTATTGTCCTTTTTACCGAAAAATCTTAATTTAACATTAAAAAGATCTAAGTAGAAGAATTTTTAAAATCATTTTTATTAAAAATTTCGACAGCACAAAGATTGTATTTTTATCTTCCCAAAATTTTCAAAAGCCTAGCAAACGTGCAAAACATTTCTATAATCACCTTAAAATCCCCACTACAAATTTTAGACGTTAAGTACATTCATAAGTAATCTCTATAATCACTTCAACAATCTTAAAAACAAACTCAGACATATTCATGCATTTTAAACTTAAAACATTCATAATATATGCTTTCTTTACACAAAATATAGTCCAAAACATATTTATAAAGATGCAAATGTTCCCAAAAATATTTACAAGGCAAAAATACCTACACAGTAGCACATGACGAAGTTGAATAGGTGGAGTCTTTGCTACTGAAGCCCCTAACCGTGCACCTGGGAGGTTTCATTTAAAAACAGAAAAGATAATGTGAGCTAAACGAGCTCAGCAAGTGCTAGAATTTCTATTCAAATCATATTTAACTATTTAAACCTCCCTAAAATAAATTCATCTCAATTTGCATAATTCAATATTTATTATAAAACATATATGCTTTCTAAATTCAAGTTTCTCAAATCGCCATATGGTACCCTCAAGCATAAAGTCACAAAGTTGATTCTACATCGCTTACCTACGACTGGTTAATCACTAGTGACAGAGCTGATTCTACATCGCTTATCCACACTATGATAACCATTATATATCAGTACTTACAATACTGGTTCTGCATCACTTAACCATAACTAGTCAACTACTAATTACGGAGCTGGTTTTGCATCACTTACCTGTACTAGGATAATCGCTATATACTGGTAGTTACGAAGTTGTTTCTATATAACTTACCTGTAATTGGTCAACCAATAGTTATGGACTAGTTCTATATCACTTACTCGTACTAGGTTAACTATTATATATTGGCTAGTTATCGAACTTATTCTATATCACTTACCCGTACTAGGTTAATTATTATATATCCGTATATTAATATGTATAAAACCTATTGATATACCATAGGCTAAAAATCATTTCCTTTTAATCAACCAATAATATCATCTCAATATAAACTCAAATCATAGAATATTTAAATTTCATACTTCAATTCATATATTGCTAAAAACATAAAATTATACTAGTAATATTCATTTATAATGCATCATTCACATAAAACTCATAATCCTTATTCACTTCATGATATAATAAAAGTCATTTTCATAAAATACATTTAAAATGCACTTATTGTTAAGCAATTTTATTGCCAAGTACACTCACGCGTGCTATGCCTTTCCTTTGCATTTTGCTTAGGCATTTATTTACAAATTCAGAAATAAGACATTAACACTATGAATTCGGTTTAACTGAATTCAATATTAGTATTTAATTGCGTAACACTTACGCTAATCATATTTTGGTTTACTATCGAAATCTAACCTATTGTTTTCTATTTCTAATTATAACTTCAAAAATAACTTAAAATCATATTTTTACCTAGTCTAACGTATCAATTCCTTCAAAACACTATCTCACTCAATTTAATTCACCATATTATGATTATGCATGATGAGTCACGGTTATGGCCTATACCCAGAAGCTATACCTCTACTTTTTCCTTACTTTTCACATAGAAAATGTTCAAATTTGGCTTTGAGACCATTTAGACATTCGTTCCCCTACTCTAGTTTCCATATCATCAAAAATCAAACCATTTGAAGTTCTAATTCAAGAAACATGTACCAAACATCACAAGTTGCTCCAACACAAGGGCAACATCATATCACCATTTTCAAACTCAAGTTCCAATATGATTCAGCTAGAACTAGGCCAGGGTCTCTTATAGGCATTTTTAGTACTATATTTTAGGTTTCATCTTCAATTGGAATCACCCAATTTGGAGGTTTGTAGGCCAAGTTATCCCCAAAATAAGATGTCTGGTTCAAGTGATCCAAGAACCAAATATATTCATATACTAAAATAATTCTTTCTCTTGTCATATTCATCCCTTAATGCTTCCAAACTTATTATTTACTCCATGGAGAGTCAAAAATCATCATCCATCTTACATAAATCTATCCCACCAAAAAGACCAAAATTAGAATTTTAAGTTAGGAAAACTTACCAATTTATCTTCCAATCTCTTGGTATTTGATGAGTACCTCCACTTGATCAAGATCTCTCCAATTTATGCTCCAAAACCATGAAAAATGGTAACTACACTCTTCTTCTCCCTCCTTGGTTGAATGTCCCTTCTTCTCTCTTCTTTTCTCTCTTTTGTTTAAATGAAGACAAAAGTCTTGCTTTATTCTTTTTAATGCTCATTTAATGGATTTCACACTTCACCTTCCTATTGCTTCTCTTCTAATGACTCATTCTTTCGCTAACACCATGTAAAATGACCAAATTATCCTTAATGACATGGGGAAAGGCCAAATTGCCCTTTATTAAATTTAATTCATTAACTAACAGGGTTAAATTTCGAAAATATTCTGCAACCATCTTACCATTGAATTGACCATGATATACTCTAATTAGGGTCAGTAATTAATATTGATTGGATGCTTTAAAAACTTTTGAATGGGTTTAAAATCATTAATATCCATTACTTTCCAAAAAGGGCATTTTAGTCCTAAACTTTCGGAACTCTCAAAATCCATCCTATTGGACTTATTTTTTTATCCATTTCAACATCATTAAACTCTAATATTTATTCCAGATATTTTTCATTATTTCAAGGTTGGGTCCCACAAAATTCACTATTTATTTGAAAATACTATTCACTGAATATAAAAATTCATATTCAATGAAAGGAAACTTTTGGGGCTTTACAATAATTGTGAGCTTATGTTTGATTTATGTTATTACACAAAATGGGTTATATTTAACTTTATGACAGAATTATGTAATCACACAAAATGGATTATAGTTATGAAAGTGTGGTAATTAATGTATATAATTGAAGTTTGAGTTAAGAATCATGAGAATTTCATAGATAGAATGTGCTTAACCATAATTTTTTAAGGAATTATTTATACAAGTTCATGAAGTTCACTTGTAAGTGTATATCATATGATAGTTAAGAAACTATTGTTGTTCTATTTGTTCCTATTATTATAGACAACTTTATTTTGATATGAAGCTATTAAGTTAATTTTAATATATTCCTTCATTTATTTCTATAGGGTAAATAAAGTAAAGTTCAAGTACTCCCGATAATTCAATTGCTTTATAAATATTTGATAATCGAGCTTGGGTTTATGCTAGATTGGTTCCTCTGATGAAGAACCATAACATTTGTTTGTATTGTGACAAGCATTTAAAGGCGGGTCACCAAATTAAAGAAGCATCTAGCTGGGATCAAAGGTGATGTGGAGCCTTATATGAAAATGAGTAATAATGTGAAATGGTAATGAAAATATTTTGTTTGAAGAGTATTGCTATGAGAAAGACAAAAGGAAAAGATTAAACTACGAATTTGGTAGTGAAAGTTCCTTTTACATTGGTCAGGATAATATATGGATGTTGAAGGTGGTATTCCTATCCAATAAGAAGAGAATGTTGTACCTAATGTGAGGAAAAGAAGAAGACAAGTGTCTTACTTTTTTCCACCATAAATAACTGTTAGAGCTCAACCTTTAATCTGTAGTTCCTTATAATCTAAAGAAGTCACTCATAATATGGACATGGAAATGGATAGAAGGATATATATTAAGGTATATCATTTAATGATACTCAATCTTATTATTATTGGCCTATATTACCTCTTATGGTCCATAATATAGAGCTCCTTTAATTGATGACTACATAGATAAACTTCTGATCAACTATATGTATGACATATAAAGTTATTTAGATGAAAAAGAATGACTTATGCTATTTATGGGTGTTTAATCATGTGTGCTGAATGGACAAATAGAAGACAGAATCCTATTATCAATTTTTTAGTTTAGTTTACTAATTTTATTTTTTTACTAAGACTCTTAATAGAATCAGTAGTTCTGAAGATCTAGTTAGCATTGATTATATTGATCTTTTAGCAGATTGGGTTTATTAGAAATCGAGTTTTATAGATAAGAGTGAATTGAAAGATAATCTTTGATAGGACAGTATTGAGATGTCATTTGGTGCAATGAAGTTGAATGATGGTGATGATGAGACTCCTTTCAATAATGAGAATTTTGTGTTAAATAAGAATTGGGACCAATATGATTTAAGCAGATGTTTGATTAAATGAAATTTCATGTTTTTATTTCTTTTTTTTAATTTCACTTATATTTGAAGCATATGTTAAATTCTATATATGCAATATAAATATAAAATCTTTAATTGTAAATATTTTTGCTTTAAGTTTTGCTTATGGTTGGTTGTGTTCCTTGACATGAACTATTATTGTAATACTTATAAAGTTATGAAAGTTTATGATTTTTTCTATTTGATGTTTTGATATAATTATTTTATTATATAATAAAATTGCAACATTTTAAGTATTTTGTATTATCCTTAATTTTATATTTTTATGATGATTTTTATATTAAAATTTGTTATTATTTATATGTGAAATATATGAAAAATATTATTAATAAAAATAAATATATTGATGTTATTTCAATTATTATTATTATGATTTATGGAGATAATGTTGATGTAAAATTATAAATTATATATCATAATATATTAAGGTACTATTTTGTAATTAAAAAAACATGGACCATTTTATATTTTTGAAAAATTACCTAAAATAGTACCTAGTATTGACCGATACTAAAACAATACTATACTAGAACCAAATTTGGTACCAATACCAGTATGATATTCATAACATTGACGAGTATATAAAAATAAAAATGAAATAAACTATAGTCCTTTTTAAGTTTGAGCTTGGATTGAGTATTTAGGTAAGAAGTATATAATTCAATTGTTTGAAAATATCTTATTTGGTCTAGGCTTTTAAGAATAAAAATATAAATAAAATTTCATCTATTATTTTAAAAAATATTTGATTACTAAAAATATCAAGTTTAAATATAACAAGGAATTCAAAATAAACAAATAAACTCCTTTATTACACTTAATTCATAGAAATTGGGTTTAAAGCCTAAGATAGACATTTTTCTCCTATGATCTACCTTGGTTTAAGTATCTAAAGCTTAGGTTTAGGTACTTTTTAGGCTTCTCTTTAGAATTTGGAGTGAGAAAGAATGATTAATAAGGCCCAACCCACCCACCTAAAAATAAACTTAGAAACCAAAAACTAAAAGGAAATGTTCTAATTAAGTTAGTTATTCCAAACAATCAAATGGCCTACCAAATGCTCGCTTTTTCCTTTGACTAGCTATGTTACATAGACTTAGCACTATGAATAGATTGAAATTCCTATCATCTTCTAAGCATTGTACTCTTTGCAACCTAGAGGAGGAGACTAGGGATCATCTCTTCTTTGAGTGTAGTTTCTTTAAAGAGGTGTGGATTAGAATCTCTAGTTTATATGCCCTTGGTACAAGTCATTACAATCTCATAGATATCTTACAAGAGATATCAAAACTGCATATCTCTCAATATGATAAGGAAATACTTATGGTCGCATTTGCAACTTGTCTACAAACAATTTGGAATGAGAGAAACAATTGAAGTTTTAAAGGGAGATCTAATAGCCTACTCTTTCTTATAGAACTCTCTATTACAAATATTAGGGAACAATTAATTATAAACCAGTTGGGATAACATTATAGTAGAGGACTAGCTCTCTCTTAGAACGTATAGTCCTAAATGTTTATTCATATATCATGGACTTCCATTAGCGGGTTAACTCTATTTGGGATACAATAAAGAAAATAGTGCTACCCATGCATTGCTATTTCCTAAGCAACTCAAGCAGATTTCAAAGTAATCAACTCAAGAAAGAAAGAGAGAAACTAAGATTTAGAGGGAATCTGACTCACTTATAGATATCCTAGATCATCTTGGCGTACCTCCTCCAAATCTACTACCTCACTAGTCAAGATCCAAAAAGGAAGCTCCTTGATGTCCCCCTCCAGTCTCCTGATATTCAAAATGAAGCTTGTAACTCTTTGGAGATTCATATAAATCTACAGAATTTGATCTCCTACTTGAGATGAGAAATCTCTTCTAGCCTAGAGATGGATAGTAGCACCATTGCAGTGCCATCGATGTATCGCAACCTCTAGAGACTTCTACCCCAATTGAGTAATCAATTGAAGATACGAGAAAGGTTAACAGGGGTTTATGCTAGTTACTAATAAGATATCGCCTCAGCTTTACCACAACTGGATTCAACGTTGTCATTTTTTCAGAGTTTTTGTATTGTTTAATTATGTCGTTTTATTTCACGAGCGAGAGTCCCTCTCCATAGCTGTAAACTAAACATCTTTTCTCTTTAATGAATTTTTTAAATTTTTTAAAAAATTAATAATAAAAAAATTTAAAGACTTATTAAAGTGAAAATATTGGCCCCAACCCATCTTAGTCCAAGGTTAAATAGATTTTGGGCCAGACACAAATCTATAATGTAGATCCAAAACCTAACCCAAACTTATTGGTTTTTGTTCTTTAGCATTAAAACTATGAATTTTATGGACCTACCTTTACTATAAGATATATCATTAAAGCAAATAACATTGATCATGACTTTAAATCCTTGTGTCGAATACAAATCTGTAAAAAAATGTTAACTCTCTATTACAGATCTGTACAAAATGTTAACTCTCTATCGATTGAGCTTATGATTTTTTGCGGTTATTGATTATTTGAGGTTTATGTATGGCTAAGTTCCTTTTGGTTAGTTATTTCACGCATCTTAGCTTGAGGACTATTGGTCCTAGTTTAAACAATACATCTACTACTAAAATAGGTACTAAATATAATTTTATAAGCAATTATTTACCAGTTTTTTTCAATCTTTTTTTTATTAATGGTTGGTCTAATATCAATTCTAACAAACTTTTCTTGACTAATGATATGGATACTTATTTTTACTTTAATTATATATTTTATGATACACTTGAATTTCTCAAATGATAAGGCTTAATAAGTAAATCCAAGTTATAATGGTATAAATTATTTTAGTTTCAGACTTGATTTCAAAATTTTATTAGTGAACTCAGGTAGTGACCTTGAATCCTTCATAAATTGCTCATTTATATATTTTATGCAATTTGATTGCTTAACAAATCTAATTGTATACAAGTTTTTCCATATTAATGATATTATAAGATCTCGTACGGTTTCAGAGATTATTATTTTTTAGAGTTTAAAATATTGTAGCTAAAGATACTATCCAAAGGTTTAATAGCGATGGTTTTATACCTTTTCTCTTATAACCTACATAACTAGCTTTTAAAAGCTATTAGTGGTCATTATTACCAAAAAAAAATATTCTATTTTATTAAAATATTATTATTATTATTATTTATAGTAGTAATGATTATCAATGACCATCAAAAATTAGTCATTAAGCATTTTCATAAAGAAAACTTAGCTATAAATCTATCATTATCTATGATATACTTGACTTTACCTTCATCACAATGCATCTCATATAAAAGGTTGACTTCATGTCCTTAAATGACACATTGGATGTTTCCTCAAACAATTTCATAGTTACAAACCATTACTCATTTTCATTACCATTCTTTTTAAACTTGTTATGAAATCTTAGTATTGGTTTATATCTTACAAACAATCGATTAGTTATAATTTAGTGACACAATTATTTAAAGATAGTATTTATCTTATACATAATTGTATGTAAATGATAAAGTTCATGAGATAAATATACATAACAAATGAAATTAAGATGAGATCATAACTATGAAATTCATATTGCATTTATATATTATTCATAAATTGTTCTTACTCATTGTTTTTATTAAGATTGGACATTAATAGAGTGTAAAAAGAGTAGCAAACATTATATTTCTTCCTTATAAAGGAAGTAATCAATCTTATAGACTAAAGTATGCAGATGCTTAAACAAATATGTGTGTGTTTATTGGAGAATAAGTTCACCGAATTGAACCCATATAAGAATTTCATTTAGAACATCACTTGCATGTCTATGAAAATTCTCATTGTGATAATTGTATAAGTGATCTTTTAACTTAAGATCTTTGAAGTATCTCATATATGAATTGCTATGTTTTGATACTATTTATAACATGTTCTAGTCAATGGTAACTCAATATGAATCATCAGATATAATATAAATTATATAGAGATAGTTTATAGGATTCATTATCCTAAAACGGTTTAGGAGAATATTTTATTATTCTCAATTAGTATGGATTCAGAAAATCCTTGGCCACAGTAGCATCACATATTGTAAAATAGTTTACAAATATTATTAATGAAACCAATTGCCAATGGTGGGGAACAAACATGTTTAAACTCAAATAGATTAGATATCTTTCATACTCTATGTCTAAACAAAAGATGATATGATGAAATAATTAAATTATATGAAAAAATCATGGACAAAAAAGGTTTGTAAATACTTTGACATTCCTAAACATTTGGGTAGTCATGATTTATTGCTAAATGTAAATCTTGATTTATCGATATCATCATCATCCTCATCATCATCACCCACTCTGAAGTCCTGCAATGAAGCAGGGTCTGAGGAGGTTTGATAGTACACAACCTTACTCCTACATAGTAGAGAGGCTGTTTCTGATAGACCCACATGCAAATTAGACAATAATAAGAGTGATGCATGTTACCAAGAAAAAAGGCACAACTATCATAGTAAAAATATTAAGTAAATAAAATTTACACGCAGTACATAAATACGTGAAAAAACTGGGTATACCTGATGGGGTCTAGGTCCACGCGTGCCCGATAAGCGTCAACGACTGATGCACCTCTTTTGACTTTACGCTAAGGAGTCCTTGCTCAGAGACCTTGAAGGTTTGTCAATCCTTTTGGCCCCATACACCTATCCTGAGGGCTCAAGTAGTAATGCTTGTAAGCCTTGTCCAAGGTCTACACTTAGAAAAGGGGAGAAAGGACATTGGGGTGAGCTACCTACACCCTAAGCTGCATACTGCGAGTACCATCTCCAAATAACTACTCTACTATTGCAGTGAACTTTAAAAGTTAATTCCTTACTCTTATCTGATTATGCCATACTCTCATATTCCTAGCCATTGCCTCATCCAAATCCAATTCAGACAAATCCTTCTTGATCACTTCCCTTCAGGTCTTGTAAGGCCTCCCCCTTTTCCTCTTGTATTCACTAAGGGTTATACTCTCACAACTTTGCACTAGTGCATCAGAGGGCCTCCTGCGCACATGCCCGAACCACCTAAGTCTAATCAAAGATGAATTAAAGGAGCTTAATTTATTTAATCATAAATTTGATTTAGGATTATAATTTATATTCATTATCAATATATCTAGGAACTTAATAGGTTAAACACAAAGAACAAGTTGAAAAGAGAAAAGGCTTTTTAATCTAGTTAGACTTGATTGTAAAGTTTGAGAAACTTTAGGATTAAATGTGAGATATTTGATAAATAATGAATAATATGAGACATTGAATCTTATTTGGGTCCAATTGGTATTTAATTAGAATTAATTGTAATTTTAATTAAAATTATTATTTTATTTCAATCAAATTACTAAAAGGTCCAAACTTATTGTAAATAGGCTTATAATATAAAAAAATTAGCAATGCTTGCTAATTTTTGCACCACTAATGGAGTTCTCTTAATTTGTTCATGTGAATGTCATTATAGGTCTATCATGTGTACAACTACAGTGCGCATGATAAACCAATTAGGAATGGTTTAAGAGAAACTTCACAAAAAGGGTCGAGCTACATAATAAGGTATGAATATACTTGTCAAACTATGTTTATATTTTAATTATGTTATAGAATTTATGTGATCTTGGCTTTAAAAAAATTAAAAATTGCATTTATTCCATTATGTTGGGGATCATATTTCGCCTTGATTTCTTAACTGTGACATCATGTTATTTATATGAATTGTGGAATTAAAATTTCAATTATTGTAAACCCTAATTACGAAATTGAATCAGATTCAAAGTTTCAGGAAATCAAAATTGTATTAGTTCATAAATTGATTTATTTATGAGAAGTTTATAAACTGTGTCGAATCAAACTCTTTATAAATTCATTAAAATTAATTAGGATATGTTCACGAAAGCTGAAATTTTTGAGCATCCCTTTTGCAAACTCTAATTTAATAGGAATAAATTGGATTTGATTCCTTTTTTGTAGTAAGCTATTACTGCCACTATCCTTAAAACCACCAACCATCCTTATATCTTTAAACCATCGATTCAAGTTTATAAAACTCATAGCTCCTATTGTGGCATGCTTGAGGCTATAAATGGGAGCTTACTAGTTTAGAATATTTCCAAAATTATATAATTATGATGTCAGCAAAGACAGTAGGTAGTTGCAACTTTGAGAATGCAACATTTGTTGTGTCTTGACACCACCTTCTCTCACGGTTTAAGTTGCCAAAAGTTGAAGACTTGTAGTACTAGTTGAAGGTTAATGGAGGTGGTAGACCAAAAAAAGATGGCAACTAAGGGTTCTTTTTAGATTTGAGATGTTGGGGTTCCATGTTTTATGAAATTAGTTTCCTAACGTAAAAAAGGGTGGTGTTTGGCTGTTGGACTCCGATCTTTTAGTGAAATTTAGAAATATTAAATGTATGAAATGAGTGTTTTTGTATATGTATTGTGTTATAGATGTTATTGTGCTTTAAGGAAATTGATGAGAAAAAAATTGATGGGTTTTAATGACTTTGATATTTGAGTAGATTTGTATGGGTTATGAAAGTTAAAGTGAATGAGTTGATTGAAATGGAAGTTATAGAGCTTCCTTTTAGCTTTCTATTGATACCAAATTTATCAAATTTGGAACCTTAGATTGAGAGTTATGAATTTTGGAAAATTCGGCTATATATATGTATATTTGGGAAAAAAAGAAATTCGGAACTCGCATGCTCGCCCTACTAGCGGCTTGCAATCATGATCGCTAGCGTTCGCGAGCGAGTGTGCGACTCCGTTTTGCTATTCCCTCGCACGCGAAATGCTGTCATTTTGGATTTTCTTCTGATTTTGCTATTTTCTCCCTAATCCAACCCTCTTTCAATCTTTTGCTTATAACTTTTCCGTCTGACATACGATTAACTTGATTTTTAAAGTGTTGGATTCCTAAGACATCCTTCTATCTGTCCATGGAAAATTGTGGATTTTTGAGATTAAATTGAGGATGATTAATTTAATCAAAGTAAGTTGGATAATTTTCTGAACATGGGTCAGTATTTTGGTGATATCTTGATCTGTAGATATCCAATTGAGTTGATTCTTATTGAAAAATAAAATAGCGACATGGGGCTACAAGTCTTATGAAGGCAGTGAATTTCAATTTAGCCCATAAGATTTTCAATTTCTGAATTGAAATTAGGTTTAATGTTCAGTCTTGGATTAGTAAGAGCTGAAAGTATTTTGGCCATAACTTTTGCTCTAGTCATCTAAACGAGGTGATTCTTAATTTGGATTTAACTAGAGAAATAGGGCTACAAATGTTCTGAAGGACTCGAGTTTCAATTTAGTCATTAAGAATGTCAATATTTGGATGGAAGTAAAGTGCTAGAAAATGTTTTAGCATAAGCATAGTCGGAAATGTTTGAGGTATAACTTTTGGAGTATTGAACCGAATTAACTGATTTTGATGTCATTATGAAATTGAGACAATGAGGAACATTTCTCTAGAAGGAAGTTTTAGCAAATTCCTTCAATTTTATGATTTGAAAAATCCTAAGCAAAACATCATTTAATGAATTTTGA
This sequence comes from Erythroxylum williamsii, assembly GCA_027564335.1. Lineage (NCBI taxonomy): Eukaryota > Viridiplantae > Streptophyta > Magnoliopsida > Malpighiales > Erythroxylaceae > Erythroxylum > Erythroxylum williamsii. The sequence goes on along the minus strand of JANITW010000005.1, from coordinate 65,707,919 downwards.
GACTTTGATTTAATTTATGATTTTGAGGACTTAATTAGCATGTTAATGTGAATAATTAGCTTGTTAAATTGAGTAAGAGCATATGGGATAAATTGATTGGATTAAATTAAATTAAAGCGTTAGAAATTAAAGTGTTAGAATTGCATAAAGGGCAAACTTGGAAGAACACTTAAGGTTTTAAGTTAGAATGCTTATATGGAGGGGCATAATGGTCATTTTGCATTCTTTAATGACAAGAAGAGTGGGCGATCGTTTAAGTAGAAGAAAGACATGAAAATTAGAAGGAAAAAGGAAAGAAAAGAAAAGAAGGAAGAAAGGAGAGAGTGACTTCGGTGGAGAAGAGAAAGAAGAAAGAAGAAAGAAGAAAAGAAGCTAGGTTTCGATTTTTGTGGGTCTTCAAGAAAGATTTTAGAGATGATCCAACAAGGAAAAAGATAGAACAAGATGAGAGTTCCAATATGAGCTAAGAAATTTCGAAATTGGAGAAGATTTAAGGTAAGAGAAGATTTTGATCTTTAAATTTTTAAAGGGATTTTGGTTTAGATAGCTTAAGAATGTTATGGGTTTGTGATTTCTAAAGTTAATTTTGGTGATT
>JANITW010000005.1:65694456-65707224 GCA_027564335.1 Erythroxylum williamsii | reverse complement strand
TTTAATATATTTCTTCATTTATTTTTATAGATAAATGGAAGAAAGTTCAAGTACACCTGATAATATGGTCATTTCAAGTATAAGAAGATTCGATGATTTAGCTTAGGCTCATACTAGATTGGTTCTTGGAATGAAGAACCATATTATGTTTTTTGCATTGTAACAAGAATATGAAAAGTCAGGGATCACCAGATTAAATAAGTATTTAGTTGGGTTCAAAGTGATGTGAAGCCTTATAAAAAAGTGAGTTATGATGTGAAATGACAAATAAAGACTTTTCTTGAAGAGTATCAACACGAGAAATATGTAAGGCAAAGCTCAAAATTGGTAGTGTAAGTTCTTTTGTTGGTGTTTAAGATGATAGTGAAGATGTTAAAGGTGTTAGTAATCCTATCCAACGAGAAGGAAATGTTGCATATGATTTTAGGAAAAGAAGAAGACAAGTGCCTAACTTTTTGCACCATTAACAACTCCAAGAGCTCAACCTTTAACCCATAGTGCCTTACAATCTAGAGAGGCAGCTCATAATGTGGACATGATAATGATTAGATGGTGGTCTGATTAGGGTATAATAATTTGTGCTACCCAAACTTAATATTATCAACCTATGGTGAATGCTATTATCTCTTCGAATCCAGGATGGAAAGCTCCCTTAATTGATGACTACAGAGGTGAATTTCTGAGCAACCCTATTTATGAAATATAAAGTTATTTGAATAAAAGAAAAATGACATTGACTATTTATAGGTATTCAACCATATATGATGGTTGAACAAATAAAGACATGAGTCTATCACTAATTTTTGTTTATTCTACAAAGGGGATAATGTTTTTAAAGTCTATTGATGCATTTGGCCCTGTTATGAATGTTCATAATCTATTTCAGATATTTGATAAAGTTTTGAATGAATTTGAGCTAAAAAATATTGTTCAGTTTATTACTGATAATGATTCTACATATAAAGCAGATAGAAGAAGATTGAAAAGTAAGTATAACTATTGGACTCCTTATGCTGCACATGGCATTAACTTGATGTTAGAAAATATAGGAGATACTAGGCATGTTCCTATTATTGATGAGGTTGTGCAGAAAGCAAAAAAGTGATCAAGTGCATAGGTCCTAAATTTAATGAGAAAGGAGTTCACCAATGATAGGAATTTATGTTGTTTTATGGTTATACAATTTGTAACTAATTTCTTGTCACTTTAGTGTTTTATTCTGATAAAGAAGGAGATGAGAAAAATGTTTATAAGTGATAAATGTGTTGCATCTCAGCATGCTAGGTCTAATGCTAGATTGGAGGTTCTAGAATTATACTTAAAGATAATGAATTTTGGTCTCCATGTTAATTTTTCATCCAAGTTTGTAAACCTTTGATGAGGGTACCTTGTCTGGTTGATAGTAATGAGAAGATAACAATGGGTTATTTTTATGATGCTATGGAGAGGCTGAAGTCAGCAATCAAGCATTCTTTGTACACACCTTATCTTGCAATCTTCAGTGAGAGATGAAAAAGACAAGTTTATTTTTCATTTTTTACGGTCGGGATATTTTTGAATCCTAATGTTTATTCAGACTAAGTTTTATAAAAAAACACTGAAGTTAATAGGAAAATGCTATTAATTATTACAACTATCATTATCCTTAAGATAATGTAAGATTTCTTAAGCTCACAAACGGTGACTTATAAGGATGCTTCTGGTAATTATTGGATGCTAATTTCTATAAGTTAAAGTGACAAACTTAATCTAGGTATATATGTTTTTACTTTTGTTATTTTTTGAAAATTAATTATCACTTTTTTATAATACTATTTTTATTGTCTTACAGTTGCTTAGTGAGACCAATTCTTAAGTAGTGTGCTATAATTGCTAAAGTTTGTAATTCAAATTCTAAATCAATGTGTGAGTGCAACATAGTGTGAAAGAAATTAGAGCTCATTTAAATTTATCTATTCCAAGAAAATGAATAGATTGGAGCATGAACGATTGAATGACTTAATCTTTGTTTGATCCAATTTAAAGCTTCAAGAAATGTTTGTTATTTGTAATTTATTAATAATTTAATTTTATTTATTTACTAGGACTCTTAATAGAACACGTAGTTCTATAGATCTAATTTGTCTTGACTATGTCGATCTTTGATAGATTGAGTTTATAAGGAATCAAATTTAATAGATAATAATGACTTGGAAGATAATCTTATATGAGAAAATATTGATATTTCATTTGATGCAATGAATTTTAATTATGGTAATGATAAGGCTCGTCTTAATGATGAGAATTTTATACCAAATAAGAATTTTAGTCAATGTGATGGGAGCGAGTACTTAATTGAATGAAGTTTCATATATTTATTTTTCTCCTTCTTTTAACTTCATTTATATTTTATGCATATATTAAATTCTATATATGCAATATAAATATAATGGTAAATATTTCTAATTGATTATTTTCTTAGCATGAAATCTCTTTTTGCATATTGTAATAGTTAGAGAGTCACGAATATTTATTATTCTTTTCATTTTATGTTTTGAATTTTGATGTAATTATTATTTATTATATGATAAAGTTATAATATTTTAAATACTTTGTATTGTCTTTAATTTTATATTTGTATGATAATTAAATGATTTTCATATTAATTGTGATAATTATTTATATATAAAATATGCTAAAAGTAATATTAATAATCATAAATAGATTCTTATTTATTTAAACTTTATTATTATGATTTTTGGATACATGGTTGATGTTAAATTATAAGTTGTGTATTACAATATATCAAGGGACTATTTTGTAATTTTAAAAAAAATAGAAACAATTTTATAAATTTAAAAAATTATCTAAAATAGTACCTAGTATTAATCGATGCTAGTATAGTACTGTACTAAAATTAAATGTGATATTGCTACGGTTACAAGATTCATAACATTGGTTTGTGTATCATGGGAACTTAAACAATCCCCCACAAAGTCACCATATCAAATAGACCAACAACCCGAGTTGTTAGTGGCATGATGTCGGGATCTTTAGGCATTGTATATCCCCCACAAAGTCTAGGTGTAATGTAGCCAATGTATGTTTCTTCGTAAATTTGTTCTGCAGCATTGTTCTTATTTACTCTATTAATACTCCTTTGAAAGCTTCAAGTTGTTTGATTTGCTTATCCATGGTTTGCAAAATATGAATTTTTCATATGATCATTTTCTTTTGCATAGTTATTGTAAATGTTTTAAAACAAATTTGTCAGCCTCATTGCAACATTTACAGTTCTACTCTTCCAGTTACTCCTACTGGTTGGCCAGCTCCTCCTCGTCCTCAACTATGGTTTCCTCAAGAACCTGCAGTTTCAATTACTCTCCTGCTCCAATGGGATATGCGCAGCAGCCGCTATTTCCTGTTTAAAGTATTTGGTGGATGATGAAACTAGCCGGGTAAGTTATCACTACCTCTTTAATATTTGGAATTTGTTTGCACATCTAACTAGATGTGTTACTTTATGGTGTATTTCAAAAACGTTTGCTTATTCTTATCTATTTTAGTAAGGTATTTCTATATGATTTCTGATATTTCTTCCATCTTTCTCATTAAAATACCTCCTACAATGACCGTAAGAATTATATTGATACTAAGTCCATTAATTACCTAGAATGGCATTTCCCTTTGGTTTCAATACCAATGCCACTTGTCGCATGGAATTCAGAAGACTAAAGTAGGTGTATATGCCCTCTATTTTTGTTGTTAAATAATTACTATTTTGGCAAGGTTGCTGAATACTTAAGGAAGCGCCATCATGTTTAGCATTTATTTACTAGTTTAGAATTCAAATTGACTCTTTTTTATCCTTATGCTCGACTACAAACGTGATGGTTTGGATGATGTTCCAACATTTTTCGCTCATCCGTAGCATCTTTACAATTTAATTCCACGTTAGAACAGGCGAGATCCAAAGAGAACAAGCTAAGCTCTAGTTATGCCTTTTTACTATTTCATTTTTTAGGAGACAGTTTATCAATATTTAAAGTTTTAAGTATACTTTGGCATTACAACGATGGAAATGTTAAGTCTCTTATTCTGCGACGTATAGATGTATTTAATTGCTGTTGATCGTGATTAATAGATTAAGTGATTTTCTTGGGACTAAAGTTTGATACATTATTTCTTATGTTTTATGTTATAAAATGATTTTGATTGGTTTTGCAATGATTTGGTTGGATCCTGTGTGGTTTCAAGTTATTATTTGGAGCTAGCTTTCAGACCTGTAGTAAGATGGTTGTATGTTGATGATAAAAGAGATCTCTAGTGGCAAGCAAAGGGATGCTGCTAGTGATGATGAACGACAGGATCGTATTATGAATAATCCAAATTTTGTTGTTTCAAGGCCAAGCTACCAACAGTGTCTTGTGAAAAAGATATGCAGTGGCATCATATGATGTAATGGAATAAAAGCATGCAATCTAAATTTGTATATTGCTCACTGTCATTGTCTTAAATTAATACTTCAAAACATTTATAAAGTAACTTGGTATTAGTATTTACTATTTAGTAATGGTGAAATTCATAACAAACAGAAACTTAAACCATCCAAAAAAATCTTAGGCTTGGCTTTTATTGTCTACCTCTTTGACTCTGTTCATGCATTATATGTTGACATCATTCAGAGGACTGTTTGTCCTCTCTTTTCTTCTCGACCCAACCCCTTCAGAGCAGAAATTGAAAACCTCGAAGACTATATCAATTCTCGCAAACCCCACTTAGATTAACAAATACAGATAAAATTCATCGTAAGCTTTCTGTGGTTGGCAATGGCAGCATTGCGCATGGTGTGGATCTCTATTGCTCTATTTATCTTCATCACTTCTCCTGATTTAGTTGATCCTGTTCAAAATTTGCCCAACTCAAAGTCAGAAAAAGGCGGGCCTAACTCAACCCCGATATTATAATAGATCCCACTCATTTCAAGCAGACTGCCCCATTAAGAGAAATTTCACTCGACTTTAACTCTCACTCATTTTGGATTTAAGTCTTTAAGGTGACAACAATATATATTACTTACTATAAGAAATCTTTTTAGCATTTCACCGGTTTATCCTATTATGTCTTCTTTTTTCAGTTTCAACTGTCGTTTCTATATTTAAATATCAAATAAACTATATGAAGGTAATTAAACAAATAATATAAAATTATTCACTCTAAAGTAATTAGATAGAATATTCCATTATTTTTTATTGGTATTGATTTGGGAAATTGTTGCCCAAGAATGTATTAAAAAATCAGGCCAAGATTCAATGTCGTGTGCAGCAAAATAATAACCAAACTATTTCTTTAGATTTCATTAAGCCAAAATTACTTAAAATTTTATGTCATAATTAGCATATAAAATATAACAAAACATGAATTACAATTTGAAATTTATTCTGAATCTTGATCATTGTTTGGTCGTTTCTCTCGAATGACCTATAATAGACCCATAAAACATGAGAGAAATCCACAACTATTGCAAAGAAGATTAGACAAGGAGTATTAGTTCTCTAAAACTTAAGCTTACTTATAATATGTTTTGAACATTTTAGTAATTTAATTGAAATTAAATTCTAAAATTTTAATTAGAATTACAATTAATTCTACTTAGATACTAATTATGTCCAAATAAGATCCAACATTTTATGTTGATCCTTATTTATTAAATATCTTATATTTAATTACAAAATTCCTCAAACTTTACAATCAAATCCAACTTGATTAAAATACCTTTTTTTATTCAACGTATTTTTTATATGTTACTCATTAGATTCCCAAATATGTTAGTAATGGATATAAATTATAACTCTAAATCATATTTAGGGTTAGATAAACTAAAATCCTCTAATTATCTTGAATTCTCTAATTAAACAACTTATATCCATAAATCATGATTAGTGTCTAGCAATGCATCATAACCATCTAAATATTCAAGAATGTCAAAGTGGTTTCGATTAGCCTTTCTGTACATGATTTTTTTTGGTGTAATTCAATCCTTTCATCACACAATATTCTGGTTGGATATATAACATGGAAATAATGTATATTCTGTTTAAATCCAATTATGTTAGCTCTCTACCATTAATGATTGATTCAAATAATGAACTTAGAAAACTATTTTCAATGTATCATTTTACCGTGGCCAGGAATTTCACAGATCAATACTAATTGAGAACAATGAAATATTTTCCCTAATCACTTTAGGTTAATGAATTATGTATTTGTCTCTCAATTACTTTCATATAGTTTATGCTATATCCAATGATTATCGATTGAACTACTATTGACTATAATAAGTCATAAATAGTATTAAAACATAATAATTCTTAGACAAGATAACTTTAGAAATCTCAAGTCAAATGATCACCTATATAATCATCACTATGAGAATTTTCATAGACATAAGTCATTTTTCAAAACATAATTCTCATAGAGGATCAGTTCAGTAAACTTGTTCTCTAACAAGTATCCACACTTTTATTTTAATATCTTTATACCTTAGTCTATAAAAATCAACTACTTCTTTCATAAGGAAAAACATAATATGTGTTAGTCTTTTTACACTATATTAATTTTTAATCTAAATAAAGCAATGATTATGAACAATTTAGGGATAATATAGTGTGTGTGTGTGTGTGTGTGTGTGTGTGTGTGTGTGTGTGTGTGTGTGTATGTGTGTGTGTGTAATATGAATCTCATAATTATGATCTTATCATAATTTCATTAGTAATATATATTTATCACATGTACTTTATCATATACATCTAATATGTATAAGATAAAGAATGTCTTTAAATAATTATGTCACTAAACTATAACCAGCTAATTGGCTATAGGGCATACATCAACAATCTCCCACTAACACTAAGACAATTGTTTAAGTATCTTATGCAATATCACCATATGACGATCATGATATTGTTGGGGCAATGACTTAGTGAGAGAATTTTACAAAATTTTTTATAGTGAGCACTTGCTTAAATCTTACAACTTTTATCTTGATTATTATCATAATTAATAGAAATTTCCTGAATACGTACTTGGATCTTTGATGAGACCTTAGTTTCTTTTACATGCCAAACGATTCTAATTTTTCACAGTACATTACTATTTGAACAATGCAAGAAATGATATTAAGTTCATTAAAGAACTTCTTGATCCAATTAATTGTTTTTACTAAATAAAAATTTATTTTGGCTTGATTAGCAATTAATGCTATATTAGAACTTTTTCCATCTCAAATTAATCTTATTCTAAATAAAATATACATTACTATCTAAACAATGCAAGGAACTATATTAAGCTTATTAAAGAACTTTTTGATCCAATTAATCATTTATACTAAATTTTAAAAATTATTTTGGCTTGATTAGTAGTTAATGCTAAATTATAACATTTCCAATCTTAGAATAATATTATTTTAAATAAAATATACCTTAATTATGATTTAATTCTAAAGTTAATATCCATATAAACTTGAACTCAAATATCAGCTCATACATAGAATAATGGATATCGTTAATACTTCACATGTGTAAGATATCTCAAATAGTACATTATCTATGTATTTGGACTAGAATAGATAAACAATTTCTATATCAATTTTTATAGATCTAATTCTCAAAATTAAGTTAATACCTTTTCATATATAATATTAATACTATTATAAAATAATATTTTCAACAATTGAAAATATGAATTGCTATTCTCTATGAGCAACATGTCTCTATATACTCCTACTAAAGAGGACAACAATACTCCCACTAACCTTCTAGTGGACATAATAAATTCACAATCATATCTAGAAGAAACTCTTTAGATTCATCATGAAAGAGAATCTTTCAACGTCTTGTGGTCTTTTAGCTATACATCGACTGTATTGATAAAGACATTTGTTCTCATTAAATGTATTGTTATGGTTTTTGAAACTCTCAAACTTTATCTTACTCTTACTACTTATCTTGAGAATTATTCTCCTGTAAGTATACATTGAAACAAATAATTCATTCAATAGGTATATAAGATTATATCTAACTTTTTGGATATCTCATAACTTTTTGTTATCTAATTTAGCTATGAACTTTGTAGATGATATATGCTTCAACCTAAGCCACATGTATGAAGATTTAATTTAATAGCAACTTTAAGAATTATAAAGATTAATAAAATAGAATAACACATGCTAAGGGATTGCCTTCAATTCAGTCAGTTGTTCTTCATATGATATAAGAATCCTTATGTGGCAATCTATTGGACCATATTGCTTAATAGATTAAATAAATTTATCAATTATATATTTAATGTCTAACATAACAATTTAGTATAACAAATAATAAACTAGTAGTTCTTATAAAAAAACTAATCATAAAATCATAAAATATAAACATAAAAAATAATTGATACTCAAAATATAAATCAACCAATTAAAAAATCAAATCTCACATTTTAATACATCTAAACGTATCGACTTACTTTGATCAAACGTAGAAGATTAGACATGCAAGGACTTAGACAAAGCGTAGAAGAAGAGAGAAAAGAAAGATGACTCACTATTCTATAAACCTTAATTAGAAAAACTTAATATGAAAATTTTTCTTTAAATAATGGGACACAGTTAACTTTGGGATCATACATGGTTTAGAATAGAAACAAGTATCTTTCTATTTCTTTATTAGAGATGGAAATGGACTCTAACACGTCTGTGTCCTAGGACATGTATATTTATGTAATTTTTTTAGAGATGGACATAAGATTTGACAATTCTGTCTTAGAATGTATCTTTTTATAATTTTTTATAAATCTTTCCTATAGGTATATATGATTAAGCACAAATAGTCTCAAGTTGTTTCTTCATCTATAATATTTTTGAACGAAACATGCTCTATAACATAGACATATTTCAAGCCCTGTATAACTAAAATATCTCAAACCTAAAAGCATGAAAATTCTAAATCCTCTCCTAATCTTTTCATGTCATCTTTATCATCTTAATTGAAGTACATAAGAGAAAGTCATTCGTATTCAAGTAGCACTATTGAAATAGTCCATAATCACTAAATATATACATTTTTCTCCTAAGACCTTCATTTTCTTCCTAAATAAATATATAAACATAATAAATATATTTAAGAATAAAATACGCATAAAGGACTAAATATTAAAAGAGGATAATATGTCATTTTGAATTCTTGTCAGTTTTCATTTAAAACAACCACACTCTTAGAAATTCTAAATTCGTGCTATTTACATTTCAAATTTTCATTCTTATTTATACATGTATTTATAAGCTTTTGAGCTTTCTTGAATTTGAAAGAGATTTTATTTCTTTTCATGCTCATTGCATCAAAAAACTCAAAAAGTTGATTTATAACAAATTAATATCACAATCATTATCATTACAAGAATAGGAATTAGAGGGTACCTTATCATTATTGATCATAAAACACATACTTTCCAACTTAATTTCATATTCTACACTCTTCAAATTGCTTGTATGATCAAATATAAACTTTGGTACCTTATTTATCATATGATCCTCCTTTTTTTTCACTTATTTATTTGTAACTACATTTCTTTATTCATAGTGCCATCATTTGCAACTTCAAGTGTGTGTCAAATACTATAAGTATTTTTTCAAATTGACACACTATTTAAGACTTTTCTACTAAATGAACCAAGAACATATATTGCCTTATTATTCAAATCATTCAATATCTCATCGTTGACATTGCATCACTTTTGTCTCTAATCCCCCGTCAGTACAATCTTTCAATTATGAAAAAGTACTTTATCTTATTTTCCCAATTTGAGTAATTATTTTTATTGGAAAATAGAGAATATCAATATCTTAGCCCTTTTGGTTAAAAAGTGATAAAATTATGCCATAATGACTTTTGCTTAAGTTTTGTTATAAACATATATGCAATGAATGAAGCTGTGATGATACTATATTGATCCCTAAATGAAAAGAGAGAGGCAAGTGATTCGTGTGTGTACTTTAAAAACTTTTTTTAAAATTAATGAATTATTTTTAATAAATAAATGTGTGAGATAATATTATATAAAGGTAATCATAACTATAATGAATAAGTCACACAAACACAATGAGTAAGAAGAATAACAAAGAGAGATTGCAAATTGATTTATAATAATTTGTCCAAATAATCCTTAGCTTATATGCTCACTCTGCAATGTTCACTAAAGAGTTCGTCTTCGTTTAATGAATAAAAAGAAAGACATATTGGAGTCATAAAATATTGAGAGTCGTGAGTGTTTTATCTCTTGTTTAATAAAGGAATATCTCTTATTTCCTTTTAATAGTATAATCTAAGTTTTGAATGAAGTTAAATTTTATTTGTTGATAAACTTAATTTTTAAGTTTAAAAATTTTCGATTATCGGTAAAAAAATTTAAATTTTGTTTTGATATTGTTATTTCTTAACTAATTAAAAATCCTATCATTAATTATTGACTAATTATTTTTTTTGACACCACCATCCAATTGTAATTCCTTTATTATGTAGGGGTACTTGGGAAATTACAAGCCTAAACTCTTGTAATTTACAGATCTCTGAGTTATTGATGCATACCACCACTCCAAAGAATAAAATTTCTAGTTTAAAATATTTTCTTTTTTTTTTCAATTTGGTCAATCCAAGTTCAATTCTTCTATATGAGGAATGTGAATCCGTTCAATACCTTGGCCCGTGTCTGACAACAATGCTAATCACCGTTTCTCCCAAAACTCAAGTTTAAGAACTGGAGGTTAAAGCTGCCAAACCGGATCTTGATGGATTTATAGCGGCCCAGTAACTAAACTCCGAGCCTATTACGTGTACATTTTGTTGCTATTGTTGTAGCTCCAACGTGACCCCTTCATTTCCCTGAGATGTGATTCCATATTTGTTCCTTTTATCTGCAAACAACTAGAAAATTGCAATACTAAACCCTTGTACCTTATTGTATGCTTCCTTCCAAACTTTGTACATTGTTCACAAATGAATACGTTTTTCTACTTTGTCTTTTCTTAAAGGGACTCGATATAATGACTATTAAAATCAAGTGATGCATTTACTATTGAAATCATCAGCTTCTTTTTTAGCTCGCACAGAAGTTTGCAATCTTGAAAATAAATGTGTATAAGCTACATCCAATGTTTTCTACATTAAACAGAAAGCAACAAAAACGCCAAATAGAAATATGTAGGTGGGGTGGGCCTCGAGAAAATAAGTCACGTGACGCGGTAGTGAGTGGCGTCGCGTGCCGGCGTGCCTTGCTTTATCCTACGTGGGCAAACCTTTTCTTGTCTCGACAAAAATGAGTTAAAGAGGATGGGACCCACTTAAGCTGCCCTGTCTCTTCTGAGTTCTGACACAAAAATATTTTAATTTTTCTTTTTTTTTACATTAGGTATCCCGACTTAGCCAGACTAAATCCTAATCCTCTAGAACCCCACCCAAAGAGCCTAGAAGAGGTAAATCTGAAACCCCAAGATCCCTCAGGTTCCTACGTAGCCTGTACACTTCTGCACACAAGGAGTCTTCACATACTTGATTGATCAGCGGATGATTGATCACTGGCTCCCCTCTGCTCAACATCAGGTTCCCATCAGGCCCCGGGTTTCCGAGTAGCTCCAACTCTCACACTGCCGCTGGAAGCGAGACGTCCGTAATTGATCTGATCAAGGAGCTGTGTTCAGGGGGCTAGAGGATCATTAATAGGAACATGCCTATTTCTCCTCCTTGTGGTAACTCGAACTCAAGACCTCCTTGTTAAGGGAGAGCCTTAAGTGAGGAAATTGGACCATTTGGTCCATCCCTCGTTGTCAAAAAAAAAATTTTAATGTGGAGTAAGGGTTTCTGAGTTCTGACACACCCAAACTAAAACAAAAATTACTTTACTGACAAATGTGTCAGTGACGTAATGTTTCCCAGTCATCATGTGAGAAAATGGGCTCTCGTGTAGATTAAATTACTTTTGTAGATGACGTGGACGTCTAATGTAGGGTCCCACAACTTAAGATCCGTACGTAAGAGCTGTTTGATCCAAGATTGTTTTTCTTGGCTTGTGCGCTATGTGCTCTTCCGACTCCCCTGACCAAGTCTTCTGTCCAATTCGCAAGGTATCCACTTAGAAGCCTCACTAAACTGGAACGCCTATAGTACTATTAAGTTCTAAACATGTCCGGTTATCCATTCATTAACAGTTAATTTCTACCTGCCCTGTCGGAGGTGGCAACTGACATGATAATTTTCAATTAAATTTCTGAATTCATCAATCATATATCCCTTAATTTAATATTAATTAATTAATAACTTATTTAAAATATGTTATTTTAAAAACAAACATTGGTGGGGTAGGAGGGACGGATACATATATATGGCGAAGCAAACGTTAGATGTGTCGGATTAAAGCTGTGAGGAGTTTGAAACAACTAACTACATCGTGAGCATGACGTCCTCTTGTCTGTAACTTTACGTACTAACTTTCGTCCCTACAGTTTCCGCAACTTTTCTAGTTATACATACACATGGGATACTGTCAACATGGTTTGTATTTTTTTATGTATAATTTTAATTTAATAAAATTTCGGAAAACACTTTAAAATAATTCAGGTTATGGGTAGAAAAAGAATAAAGATGAAAAAATTATATTTTTATGATTTAGTATATTTTTAGTTTTTTTTACATATAAAATTCGCTGAACAGACTAAAAAGGAGAAAGAATTAGTTTACGTTTTAACAA
>JANITW010000005.1:65651503-65662636 GCA_027564335.1 Erythroxylum williamsii | reverse complement strand
TGAGGTGAGAACATGAAAAGTAAAGAGAACCTAGTTAATTCAAAAATATCAATAAAATAACTTATTGACAAAAATTAGGTATTTGGAACTATAATTCAAACTCGTCATATATTAATTCATTGATAAACTCAACTTTAAGAATGTAACAACCAAACACAACCAATAAGAAAATTTATTAATGATAGAGATTAACAACACTTAAAATTTAAAGCTAATAATTTATATTAACAATGCAAAAAAATTAGATTAACAATACCTAAAATTTAAAGTCATAAATCGAAGTTCATACCACAAACAAGTTTCAATTAGTGCAGGCCATTTACATTAAAATGTAGCAAGTTCAAATGAGAGGCTCAAACCACAAACAAATATCCAAATTAAACCATGTACACAAAAACTCAGTAAATAACAAAATCTACTTACCTCAAACGACATGCAGAAGAAGTCACTAAAGCATGTGAAGGAAGAAGATGATGGAGCCAGAGTGTCCGACGGTCAAAGAAGATAACCAAAACAAAGAAAAGAAGACAATAACAATCAAAGCAGTACACAAAACATAATAATAAATTAAACCAGACGACGTCGTTTTGGATTTATTTAAAACGATTAGGCTGAAGCTAACGATGGAGTGCCCAAACCGTCAGAAAATCACCGACGGAATACATTACTATCGATAAACCAGACACTTAATTATTGAACCAAACATTTTTGTGTAAGTTTATTGACCGAGTTGTGATATCATCGAAAATTCACCAACGGAATATAGATCTGTCGGTAAATCCCTTATACTAATTTATTGAAACAGGCGTTCCTGTTAATTTATCGACGAGTATGCCTTTTTCGTCGCTATATTCTATCAATTTGTTAGGATATTTTCCCTCTATTTTTATCGACGAAAATTTTGTCCATCGCAAAATAAATTTTTTCACGACAAAGTTAATGATATATATTAATTTTTCGTCTCTAATTAGCTATGATATTTGTTCTATTAGTAATTTTTTATCCATAATTTATGTTAGTTTATGATTTTCGCGTAGCTGACGACTGTACAATATGAAACTGACGGGAACTTGCTTGTTAACATGATAACGACAATTCTTAGTACAGTAAATGCAGCAATTGACGTGTAAGGTACAAATCAATTAGCTAGAAATTTGGATATTATCTAATCAAAGAAAAAAAAAGGATATTATCAAGAAACAGAGACAAATAACGACAATTCTTAGTACAGTAAATGCAGCTATTGACGTGTAAGGTACAAATTAATTAGCTAGAAATTTGGATATTATCGAATCAAAGAAAAAAAAAGGATATTATCAAGAACCAGAGACAAATTAGAAATTATGGAACGTAAATATCTTAATTAAAAAGCAAACAGGTGGTTTTCATTACACCAAAGCGTGCTTTAACGTACCTTTTAATTCAATTTTACCTACAAACTCAACTTCTCTTGTTCTCTATGTTGTAGACCCTTGTTCTTTAATATATGCTGAGAGGGGTTGGCAAGCGTTAATCCCCAGTCCTAACTCATTTAGACGGGTTTATTCTAAAAACTATCTGATAAAACATTTAAAGATAATTTCAGGAATAATTTCCCTGAATGTTTGGTTAAGGACCATTTCTGAAAGGAAAAAGTGTTGGAATTTGAAAATTTGTGTAGAAATTAGGGGTGATGAAGAGTCAAACATTTTGCATGATTGTGTATACATTTTCTCCAAAGTGTGATTCGACCTACTATAAAGATTATGACAGATCATCTTCAGATATTAAATGCCTTTTTTGTATTTTTACCCACCTGGTCCACTAGATATAGCTAACTGGCAGCATGGGCTTTGTTTATCAACTTCTAACTCTTGGGGGGTGTTCACTTGTACGAAGTGTTTTGAAACCTGAATTGATTATTAAATCGGCGGTTTTATTGATCAATAATTTGACCGGTTTAATGGTTGAATCGGTGTGATGTCATAATTATACAATCATTATATTTAATTATATATAATATTAATAATATTTAAAAAATACAAAAATATATTAAAAATAAAAAACAAAAAAATAAAAATTTTATTGAACCAATGATCAGACCGGTCCAGTTCGACCGATCCGATCGGTCAATTGATCAATTTTGACCGGTTCTCACTGGTTTAATTAAAAACCGATTTTTAACAATGAACTGAATCGAATAATCGACTAATCACCGATCGAACCGATCAAATCAACCGATTCGGTCCGATTTTCACAACAGAACCTGTACGTAAAAAATGCTGTGTTTTTGTACTTTGACATCGAACTCATTTATTAACTGGAGAAAAAAGTAAATGAGTTAGATGTAAAACAGAACAAGGCACAATAATTTTCGGTACAGATAAATACATTGTCCAACTCTTTGACTTAACTATGAATGATATTTACCTAACTCTTGACTTAACTAAGAACGATCGTTATCTTATCAGGTTTAATAATTGGCAAGTAGCGGAAACTGACACTGCCGGCCCTTGACGTACCTAGCTAGTTAACTAATGTGGTAGAAATGGGCCACTCTTCCAGTTTACACAGATATGAATATACATGGCAACACAGTAGTCTGCGAAGCTGACATGCATTTATGGAGGCAGTGGAGATGTTGAATTAGAAATGGGAGAGATCGGCAGCATTAATAAGGTCGGCAACGGTTGACCAAGCCGGGGAAAATATCAAGAGTTTTGAAGGCGCATTGTCTTGAGTTGTCTTGGATTAATAATGTCATATACACGTCTTCTACTATTGCCCAAGTCCTGTCATTGTATTGCAATATTCTTGCAAAGATCTTATGAACTACTATATTTAGTTTGTGATGTTTCAATGGTACAGCATGCGTAATGGTTACGGACGCTAAAAATGGAAGAGTTCTCGAAAGCTGACTCACATGGCTACCATTTAAGCTAATTGAATGAAATCTCCACCACTTGAGCAAGCTGTCACGTTTTTGTTGTCTGATGGCAGGATAGGATGGAGTATTAACCTACTTGGTCATTACCACACAGAGTCAATGACGATGTGGTCAAGGCCCTTTCAGGATGCAGTTATTGCATAACCAGACTTCCTCTAAAATTTCCCAGGTCTACGCTAACTTTTATAGGAGTAGAACTAGGTTCTTGCATTACCTATGAAAGGAAAAACTGTTGTACGTATTTGAGTCATTATAAGTTGGCAGGTATGTGAAAATTGGTGATATAAATTAAAAATCAGTTTGACAAATGTACACATTATTTTTACGTTGTTTCTTCTTATTTTGCAAGTTGCAATACGAGGTTAATAATTATCTATGATTCAATACAAAAGGATGATAAGCGTATTTTATTTTACAGTACTCTTATTGAATTAACTCAACTAATTAAATGTGTTTATTTGCCAAATCCTTGCGATATTTCGACTTTTGCTAGTGGCCATTATCTTATATGGTTTCTAATCAATAATCGTGATGTTAGGAATTACAGATATATTACCAGAAAATCACTAAAGAATGTCAAAAGAACTTTAGTTCATCTGAATATGCATGCAATAACCTTTCTTTGGAAGACCTTTAAGCTTCGCCACAGGAGAAATTGGATGCCACTTTACCCAGGTGAAATATTTTGTTTTAATTACTCTATTCTAACTTTCCAGACCCTGCTTTATTGCGAGATTTCGAAC
Source organism: Erythroxylum williamsii (assembly GCA_027564335.1). Lineage (NCBI taxonomy): Eukaryota > Viridiplantae > Streptophyta > Magnoliopsida > Malpighiales > Erythroxylaceae > Erythroxylum > Erythroxylum williamsii. The sequence goes on along the minus strand of JANITW010000005.1, from coordinate 65,658,967 downwards.
TGAGTGATGATGAGGATGATGGCTCTATTCTAACTTTGTTTTATTAAATTTTATTTACATATTTATATGAACCACACATAAGTATATGGATAGAATTTAATAGAATATGATAAAAACATCATAATCGGAACAAAGGATGTGATCTCTCCTCTACCATCGTAGACTTCTTTAGTCTTATTTATTGAAAAAAATTTCATAATCTTTAACAAAGTGCTGGATTGCCTGTTTTTTTTTTTGTTGCAACAGATGAACAAACTTAAATATTAACGAGGAAACACTACATCCTGTGCATCAGCGCGCAAATAGTGATGAAGACCAGGTGAGGGTGTACTCCAGACGCTCTTTGAATGTGGACATTCCGAGCCTAGATGAGCTAAAAAATTCACACATTAATTACCTTCGCGAAACTAGAAAGCATTATAAAGTCAACAAACAAAATATAGAACAAACTAACAACCACCTCATCATTTTAATCGAGGGAATAGTAAAGTCAACTTCCAAATGTCTTCAAATCTACGAAAAGCGTACCTATATCGAGTTATTGTATATGGGTCAGCATCTACCCTTATGAATGGCCACAGGCTGCACGGTGCAATACTATGTGAGATTACATTTTTATATAAAAGATATTCAAGCAAACGGGTTTAAGTAATTAGAAGCTTGACCTATGAGAGTTGACATTAATCATTATGTTAGTATCACATATTAGTAAAACTTAAAGGAATAAAAGAACAAGAGAGAGTCTGCAATTATTCGTTATTCCTGTAAAAGTCCGGTGAAGTCGTCAGAACAAGTATAATGATATAATATTGAGATATAGAACACTTAAAATAGAACCAAGTTAAAATGAGAAAACAGAGAGGGAGAAGAATGATCACAAGACAAATTTAACAAAAAAGTACATATTTACGAGAGACCTATTTCAATCTCATTAATACACCCCACTTGTCTCTTTAATTTTGTTTACAAAAAGATACACAAATAGAATCTAGAATGCATCAAAGAATACGATATTTAAAACATATAAAAAATATCCTATATATAGAATAATTAAAGTGGTGAATTTGTGTTTCTACATAATTCCCTAATTATAGTTGTGTTATAGCTATGTCAAGCTTTAATAATGAAAGGCATAGCTGACATTTATGTTTAAATATTAAATAAAGAGTAAAGGATATTTTTCTCAATTAATGTCACCTTTATTTTTATTCATATCGCTTAAATTTCTACTAGGCTAATAGGAGATTGATAATATATGAATTTATTAGTATTAATCAACTTTGTTAGCACATATGTCAGGTTATCTTTAGTATGAATTTTTTGAACATCTCATTTTTTTAATAAAATGATATTAAACTCGAATTTGTTTTGTCCTTGGATAAAATGATGAAATTTTTTCAAGTGCAAATTGCTCGCTCACAAAAAAGTAATCTTCTCTTGTTTGCGTTTGAGCTCCTCCACTAATATTAGTAATCAAATTGCTTATTTGCTAGCTTGTGTAGCTACTATATATTTTGCCTCCGTCGTAGAAGTAGCCACAATAGATTACAATTTTGAAACCCAGCTTACAACATAACTTAGGCTAAACTTGCTTTTGTTAAGATCACCTACATAATCTGAATTAATATAGCCTCTAACAATAAAGTATGATCCTCCAAAATATAATGCACTGTTTGAAGTACCTTTAATATATCTCAGGATTCTTTTTACAATACTCCATTATTTTTTACCATGATTTGCCATGTATCAACTAACCATTTTAAGTGCATATACAATGTTTTGTCTTGTATAGATCGTAACAAACATTAAGCTATCTATTATTGATGCATACGGTAGTTGAGACATTTATATCTTTTCTGTTTTGTCACTAAGACTCACACTTGAAGATAATTTAACATTAATAGAAAGATGTATAAAAATTGGATTATAATCTTGCATATTGAAAGACTGCAAGATTTTTTTCAATTAATTCTTTTGAGAAATTAACTCAACTAATTAAATGTGTTTATTTGCCAAATCCTTGCGATATTTCGACTTTAGCTAGTGGCCATTATCTTATATGGTTTCTAATCAATAATTGTGATGTTAGGAATTACAGATATATTACCAGAAAATCACTAAAGAATGTCAAAAGAACTTTAGTTCATCTGAATATACATGCATTAACCTTCCTTTGGAAGACTTTTAAGCTTTGCCATAGGAGAAATTGGATGCTACTCTATCCAAGTGAAATATTTTGTTTTAATTATTTTTTTTAATTTTGTTTTATTAAATCTTATCAACATATTTATATGAACCATACATAAGTATATGGATAAAATTTAATAGAATATGATAAAAATATCATAATCGGAATAAAGGATGTGACCCCTCTTCTACCACCATAAACTTCTTTAGTCTTATTTATTGAAAAAAATTTCATCATCTTTAACAAAGTGCTGGATCGCCTGTTTAAATGCCGCGTTAGAAACTAGAAAGCATTATAAGGTCAACAAACAAAATATAGAACAAACTAACAACCATCTCATCATTTTAATCGAGGGAATAGTAAAGTCCACTTCCAAACTGTCTTCAAATCTACGAAAAGGGCACCTATATCGAGTTATTGTATATGGGTCAGTGCAATTACATTTTTATATAAAAGATATTCAAGCAAACGGGTTGAAATAATTAGAAGGTTAACCAATGAGAGTTGACATTAATCATTATGTGAGTATCACATGTTCAGTTTTCCCTAATTGCAATTAGGGTTAGGAATTAGTAAAACTTAAAGGAATAAAAGAACAAGAGAGAGTCTGCAATTATTCGTTATTCCTTTAAAAGTTCGGTGAAGTCGTCAGAACAAGTATAATGATATAATATTGAGATATAGAACACTTAAAATAGAACCAAGTTAAAATGAGAAAACAGAGAGGGAGAAGAATGATCACAAGACAAATTTAACAAAAAAGTACATATTTACGAGAGACCTATTTCAATCTCATTAATACACCCCACTTGTCTCTTTAATTTTGTTTACAAAAAGATACACAAATAGAATCTAGAATGCATCAAAGAATACGATATTTAAAACATATAAAAAATATCCTATATATAGAATAATTAAAGTGGTGAATTTGTGTTTCTACATAATTCCCTAATTATAGTTGTGTTATAGCTATGTCAAGCTTTAATAATGAAAGGCATAGCTGACATTTATGTTTAAATATTAAATAAAGAGTAAAGGATATTTTTCTCAATTAATGTCACCTTTATTTTTATTCATATCGCTTAAATTTCTACTAGGCTAATAGGAGATTGATAATATATGAATTTATTAGTATTAATCAACTTTGTTAGCACATATGTCAGGTTATCTTTAGTATGAATTTTTTGAACATCTCATTTTTTTAATAAAATGATATTAAACTCGAATTTGTTTTGTCCTTGGATAAAATGATGAAATTTTTTCAAGTGCAAATTGCTCGCTCACAAAAAAGTAATCTTCTCTTGTTTGCGTTTGAGCTCCTCCACTAATATTAGTAATCAAATTGCTTATTTGCTAGCTTGTGTAGCTACGATATATTTTGCCTTCGTAGTAGAAGTAGCTACAATAGATTACAATTTTGAAACCTAGCTTACAACATAACTTAGGCTAAACTTGCTTTTGTTAAGATCACCTACATAATCTGAATCAATATAGCCTCTAACAATAAAGTATGATCCTCCAAAATATAATGCATTGTTTGAAGTACCTTTAATATATCTCAGGATTCCTTTTACAATACTCCAGAATTTTTTTACCATGATTTGCCATGTATCAACTAATCATTTTAAGTGCATATACAATGTTTTATCTTGTATAGATCATAACAAACATTAGCTATCTATTATCGATGTATACGGTAGTTGAGACATTTATATCTTTTCTGTTTTGTCACTAAGACTCACACTTGAAGATAATTTAAAATCAATAGAAAGATGTATAAAAATTGGCTTATAATCTTACATATTGAAAGTCTGCAAGATTTTCTTCAAATAATTAAGATTTTCTTCAAATAATTCTTTTGAGAAAGTCAAATCTTCTTATTATTTTTGTCTCGTTAAATTTACATCCTTAAAATCTTGTTTGCTAATCTTATGTCCTTTATTTCAAATTCCCTAGCCAAATGTGCCTTCAACTCTTTAATATGATCTTTGTTGGATTCATCTACATATAATAGCAAGATAATGAAATCATTATCACCAAATCTCTTGTAATAAGCATAAGGATCTAAATAGAGTCTATTCCATTAAAGGCTCAAGATGAAAGAATCAAATCTCTTATACTAGCATCTTAATGCCAGTTTGAGACTATAAAGGGATTTTTTCAACTTACAAATCAAGTTTTGTTTTTCTTTTTCTTCAAACCATTCTTGTTGGAGCACATAACTTTCTTCTTCAAGTTCTCTATAAAAATAACAGATTAACATCTAACTATTCTAAATGTGAATCATATATAGCACGCATAGCCAAGAAGACTCAAATAGTTGCCAATGGAACAATAGGGAAAAATATTTTGTTGAAATCAATACCCACTTTTTAAGCATATCATTTTGCTACTAATCTTGCATGATAATGTTCTATTTGGTCATTGCCATCTCATTTGATCTTACATAGACCCAATTGTTACCAATGGTCTTCCTTCCTTATTGTAGAAAAACAAGATCTTGTGTATTATTTTTATATAAAGCTTCAAATTCTTCTTTCATTGTTGTTATTTATAGAGAAGCAACCTTATAGAAAGTTTTGGTTCTCCATCCCTTGTTAGTAAATAATATGCAATATTACTAGAGATGGCGAGTTGGGACAACCTGATTTAAGAAAACTGATCGTCATTTTTGACAAAACGGTCAAGTCGGACTCTTTTTTTCATCTCTAAATATTACCTCCCATAATGTATTCTAAGTGCCAACCTAGTTATCTCCTTTCCTGAGTTTACCATCGAAACTCTAGGGATGATAACTCAACTTGTTCTTATTATTCATACAGAGATGCTAATTATTACCTTATGGGTAGTGAAATTTCACATGTGATACCCCTTAATTCCATTGGTGTATCTCAAGAAAATGCATTTCTTAGATTTTTTTATTCAATTTTGACATGCATTAGGAATTATACATCACATATGCAGAACATCCAAAAATATGGAGGAATGAATAATTAGTAGAATTATCGATTTATATCTTTATTAGTGTCTTCATCCCAATTGTTATTGATGGAGACTAATTTATCACATAACAAGAGATTTTTATTGCATCTATCTAAAATGATTTGGCTAGACCTTTAGTCCTCAACATTACTTTTGCTCTTTCCAATAATGTTATATTGATTTGCTTTACTACTCCATTCTATTGTGGAGTTTACGCTACTGTGAACTGTCTCATAATGCCTTCTTGTTTATGAAATGCATCAAACTCGTCGTTAACGTATTCACCTCTATTATTTAACCATAGACACTTGATTATTTTCCCAACTTCAAGTTCTACATGCACCTTGAAATTCTTGAAAACTAGAACCAAGTTGTCTTCCTTTTGATTGGATACACCCAATATCTTCTAGAGTAATCATCAATAAAAGATACAAAGTATCATGCACCTCCTAATAATGAAATTGATGGTTGTCGATATCATAATGAATCAACTCTAGAATAACGTAGCTTTTAGTAGTGGAACTATTGAATCAACTCTATAATAACGTAGCTTTTAGTAGTGGAACTATTGAATTTCAATATGTGATGCTTACTAGTAGCACAATGTTCACAAAGGGGTAATGATACACTTTTGATCCATGAAAGAAGCTTTTGTTCTACAAGAATTTCTAATCCTTGTTATGATATGTGGCCAACTTTGAGGTGCCACAATATTGTCGATTTTTGCTATACTTGCTGATGTAATCAATGCGTCTCCTTTTTAGAGTGTTTCCTCTTATGAGCAAATACAAATCAATAACTTCTTTTTCTGTTTTTTCACTACAAGTACGCCTTTAACTATTTTTATGATCTCATTTTCAACTTAGATTTTTCACTTGATATCATCAAGTTGTCCTAAAGACACTGAATGTTTTTTAGGCCCTTCCTAGGTCTTATCTCTTGGATGGTGCAAATTGCGTCGTCCCACATTTTTAGTTCAATGATATCGATGCCAACAATCTATAAGGCACCCATAAATACAAATCCTTCTAAAAGTGGTTTATATTTGGTCAAATCATTCTTTTCAAGAGGTTAAATGCAAAATGGCTCCTGAATCTAAAAGCCATACATCAACAAAATGATTTTTACATTTTGTTGTTGCCTTGTTGTAAAGAATTTCGCCTTTAATCTAAGGTATTCGCAACATTACCTTAAGGCATTATTGCAATTTTCTCAATATTCTTCTTATTCTAATACTCCTTGGTGTGCTCTTTCTTACCATAATTGTAATAATTGACATTCTTTTTGTTTCTTAATTTGGACCTCTTAGAACTCAACTTGAATCAAGTTCTATTTATCTTCCCCTTGTATTGGATATAACCTCTGCTTGTTATGAATTTGATAATCTATCCTCATTATCTTGCACCTCATTTCTTCTTCTAAAATAGCAACATCTTCAAAGACTAGATAGTATGTGAGAATATTATTGGTTAAATTGATAATGAGTTGATCATACGAATATAGTCAAATTTAAAGAAAAAAATGGACATTCATTGATATCTATTTTGTCGCCTAACTATGAAAACTTTTTGAAAAAAGAATATTAAGAATGTTGATGTAATCTAAAGTGGATTCTGACATTCAAAAAGTGTAAAGTTCTCTTTCTAAAAAGATTTTGTTGTGAAGCAACTTAACTTCCTACAATTTTGTCAGCATATCTCGAATATCCTTTGCAAAACTTTTTCCCTTTAAACTGTACAAGATTTCATCAATTAGACCGAAGTGTACATTTGTGATAGCTTGTTATTCATTTTCTTCCATTTGCTATCATTAATGATCTCCAATAATCTTTCTCCGATGGCCTCCAAACAATCTTCTTTTGTTAACATTACCTTTATCTTCTATAACGAGAAATTATTCTCGTTAAACTTCTCTATTTCAAAACTTGTTGCCATTTTTTAAATATTACTAAATCGATCTTTGATATCACTAATAGAAAGTTAAAATATAAAGCACTTAAAATACAACTAACTTGAAATTTAAAAAAAAGAGAGAAAGAAAATGTTAGACCCTGAATGTTTCATAGAAATTAAAACTATTTGAAAGAGAAATTTTGGCAAGTAGTCACGAGTAAAGAGCCAATGAATGAAAATTCTTGAACCAAGAAATGATAGGCAAGGGTAAAGTAGTGAAAGAGAAAAGTGGATATGTCCAAGTTTTGTTTTGGTGTTTCTGGTAGATAAAAGATTTTGAAGTGAGAAGAATTAAGGTGAAAGTTAGAAGTAGAATGAAAGAAAAAATGAAGTTGAATTTGT
>JANITW010000005.1:65620932-65632511 GCA_027564335.1 Erythroxylum williamsii | reverse complement strand
AATCCAAAGATTCAAAAGTGATCATTAGTCGAGATGTTACATTTGAAGAAAATGGAGTATGGGATTAGTCAGAAAAAGAAAAGAAATCATTGCCAGTACTAGTGTTCATAAACAATCAATTGGAAACGACTAATCAAACTAGCATGGAAACGATTAATCAAACTGGAGGGTCATCTTCCTCTCCAATTCTTGAAGAGTCCACTCATGTTGATCTTGAAGTGACACCTCCTCCTATTTCACCTTCACTTACGCGCTCACAACAAGAACGCCATCCACCCACTATTTGAAAGATTATCAAGTAGGTGAGGATGGCAATCATGAAGAAATTGTGGCCCATTATGCCTTCTTTGCAGACTATGATCCAGTAACATATGAGGCAACAATTAGCAAAGATTGTTGGATCAAAGCAATGGATGAAGAGATTAAAGCAATTGAGAAGAACAATACATGAGAGCTAACTACTCTCCTAAAAGAAAAGAAATCAATCGGAGTTAAGTCCGTATATAAGAAAAAGTTCAAACCAAATGGAGAAATGGAACATTTTAAAGCAAGGTTAGTAGAAAAAGGATACAAACAAAAGCCTTGTATCAATTATTTTGAAGTATTTGCCCCAATTGCTAGATTAGATACTGTGCAGCTGATCATTTCTATTGCTGCTCAAAGAATTGGAAAATAGTTCCAATGGATGCCAAGTCAACATTCTTAAATAGTGTACTTGAAGAAGAGGTTCATATTGAGCAACCATCAAGCTATGAGAAACACAGAGATGACGATAAAGTTTACAAATTAAAGAAAACACTATATAAATTAAAACAAGCACCACGAGCATAATATATTTGTATTGATACCTATCTTCTGAATGATGAATTTTAGAGGTGTTCGTATGAGCATGCCTTGTATATCAAAACCAAGGATGGAGATATCACAATTATTTGCTTATACATGGATGACTTCATCTTCGCTAGCAACAATTCTAAATTATTGGAAGAATTTAGGAAAGCCACGATTGTTCTCAATTTGAGATGACAGATCCTATTTGCATGATTTATTTGCTTGGCGTTGAAGTAACGCAAATAAACAAAGGTATATTCATTTATCAACAAAACATGCACAAGATATTTTGAAAAAGTTCAAGACGGAAGCATGTAAACCAATTTTAGATTGAAGCTTTTAAAATGGTAATGGTGAATTGGTTGATGCAACTAAATTTTGGTTGATGCAACTAAATTTAGAACAATTATTGGAAGTTTAAGGTACTTAATAATAAGGCCTGATATTGTTTATAGAGTTAGAATTGCGGGTAGATTTATGGAAGCACCACAACAATCTCATTGGCAAGCTACTAAACGAATTTTGAGATACATTAAAGAAAACTTGATGATGGAATATTTTATTCAAATTCTAACATAGTGGAGCTAGTAAGATATACAGATGGCAATTGAGCAGGAGATATTGAGAAACAAAGAAGCACTTTAACTATGTTTTCCATCTTCATTTCGAGAGCATTTTCTTGGTTATCCAAGAAACAACAAATAGTAGCCCTTTCAATGATAGAAGCTAAATACATAGCAACATCGAATTGCGTTACACAGCCAATATGGTTGCAAAAAATTCTTTAAAAATTGCAGCATCAACAACTTGGTTCTACAAAAATCTTCTATGACAATAAATCAACAATTGCCTTGACAAAAAATCTAGTCCTTCATGATCGTAACAAACACATCAATATCAAACATCACTATATTCACGATTTGGTAAAAGACAAAGAGATCGTGGTTGAGTACTATAAGTCTGAAGATCAAACTGCTAACATTTTAGGATGAATTGTTCTTGAAACAGAAAAAGATGCTCGGAATGTCCAAACCAAGTTTAAAGGAGGATGTTACAAAGTAAACTTGATTTTGTATTTGACTTGCTCAAATTAACAAGTCAAATTAATGTTGAATTCTTTTTATTAGTTGATAATTACAAATTGCCAACTATTTCACCTCGTGACCGACTTTAGAAAACTATAAATATGGCCATTGGACATATGATAAAGATATACATAGAAAAGGAAATAGTGAGAGCATGTGTAAAGTTTAGGATGTTAGCTTCAACAAGCTAATGCATAATGGATTTTTGGGTTGTGATAGTTTGCAGTGTGAGTTTGTATTTGTAAAATTTCTACTCTCAATCAATAAAACTGTGAGTGTAATTGGATTTCAGAATTCATTTTCTAGGAAATTTTAATTTGCCAACAAGAACGTAGCAAAACTAGGCGGTCTTCAGAGAGAGCGCAAATCAATCTTGGAGAGGGAGTATCAGCTTCTATCAACTCCCTCATCCACATCTAGTGAAGATTGATCATAAATGCCAAGTTAAAAGTTGCAGTTTCTAGGCAGTTGACAGTTCATGATACTTTTCCATATAACAGGCATGATGACAAAGCCAATAAGTTCCTAATTACACATAAGAGCAGCTATTATTTAGCAGATAATGATACTTAAGGCTAACATGCAATAACTAATCAAAATAATAACAGGAATGACTACATGATATGTATATACAACAGCCTTAAGACTAAAAGAGCTTGATAAGAACCTGCAATCCCATCAGAAGGCGATATCGTTTGTACCTTCAAGGTGAAGAATAATCAGCTTTTTAGATTGTACTGCTAGACTTGTGGAATGTTCAGCTTGACCATTAACTTAAATCAGCCTGTCAGAAAAAGCCCAAGAATCTGATAAGAGTCTCTCCCAGCCTTCAGAGTTAGAGTCGCTCTTTGACAACTGTTCGAATAAGATTTTTACTATTCCACGACAACACTAAAGTCCCATTATGCAGCAGCTTTCTATGCGCCTTTGCGAAGCCAGTGTTTGAACTTTTCTTCGACTTGCATCTTGCTATCATAACAATACTTAAAGAGCACCTGTCAGCATACTGGAGCAAGTTTTGATTGTCAGAATGGGATGTGAAATTCAAAGCCCCAAGTGGGTTTAGAAGAGAAGAAAGATGAAAGAAAAATGAGGCTTTGGATCAACAACCGACTGTATAAGTACAAGCATACTATTATTTCTTTACGCCATTCGTTTTATGCCAATAAAAAATATTTTTCCTTTTATTTTGTTTTACCTTTTGGTGTAAGGTGAAGCATGCAATTGATTGGTTTTCTGTTTCCTACCAAACCCTCTCTCCTTCTCCCTCTCCCTCCATGATCTTGAGACGGATATGACAAACTAAAACGCTATGGAATATCTAAAATGATATGACATGTCATTTTGTCTTGGACTGCCTAAAAACTCCGTACCTGATCGATTTACCAAAAGCAACTAAGTAACGTGAATAGCTAATAATGCAAAATATAGAAACCCCATCCTTTGGATAACAGCCGCTTGAAACAGGTGAAAAAAAAAATGTGCCTTCAAAGTTCAACTTACTTCTGGAATGTCGAAGTCGCCATCAGAAGCATCACATAAATCAAGTGATACTTGTCGTAGCATTGGCAACTGTCATAAACATAACAGCATCACTGAATTTTAGCCATTTAGCGTAACTAGGATAACAGTATCACATAATCATGTTTAGTTCTAGAATAACCAACCTCTGCAGCAGCATCAAGAAGGAGGTTTCTATGTAGCCCAGAACCCTGCACAGTATGTAGTTGGGTCGTTGCACTACATGGATCGAATACTCAAAGTTTACCTTGCTATTCTCCCATTTCAACAATTAGCTTAAAATGGTAAAGTTATAAATTATAGCCTGAGTAATCCACACAACCACGTGTAATTGATCCCTATACATTACATTTAAGCATTGACAAACCACAACTGGAATACTGTTTGGAATCATTTCTAATTAACTGCCTAGATGTATCTTATGCCCGTGCATATAGTCTCAATCTTTAGCTCTCTTTATCACAGCACGGAGATCATGTTCATTGTTAACTAACAGATCCTCCTACACAGTAATGTGGAGGAGAACAAGAAGCACTCTTAAACCTTTTGGTAACCAAATGAACATGACTAATACAATTCAGACAATCCAGACCCTAACAATGCCTCAGTTATTTATCGCAAGCCTTCTTTTGTTAGTATCCAAAACCTGTTCAAACAATCTAATATGTTTTTTTCTCCAAATTGATTTTGTTCTAACAGTATTTTAACCACTTCTTCTAAATCCTAGTATAACATAATAATATCATTATCAACATATAATGAAGAACCCTGCCTAGATGTCTCATCACTAAATTGTCATGAAGAAAAATGAGATCATGATACATTCTAGTTGCACGATACATATAGGCAATGTCAAGATCTATGTTCATTTGATATTGATAAACATATGCATGTAAAATGATAGAACAGAAAATTGCAATAGCAAATGCCTCACATTGTGACGCAACAAAAGATTTTCAAGTGCTCTGCAGTTGAAAAGAGAAGAAATCCCATTTGCTGTTACTTCTCCACAGTCCTAAAGAACAAGAGAACAGATGATTTTAAAACCTAAGTTAAAATTCTAAACAATCAAATCTTTGGGTTGATTCTAAGTAAGCATACAAGACACATTAGACATTCTAAAATAAGCTAAGTTATAAGCCAGTAACAGCTAAGAATTTTGTAAAGAGCTGATTCTAAGCTTGCAATCTATTTTATTTCATTGAGTTTGGAGTGGCATTTCGTTTACTGTATTCAGGAAGAATAAAATCACATGAATAAGAGGGAAACGAGGAATCGAAATCAAGGGCAGTTAGCCTACCTCAAGATGGATAGAAATCAAACCTGGCCATCCATTTGAAACGATGTCAATAGAATCTGTAGAAATTGATAGAAAATTGATATATATAAATACATGAATAAACTTGCTTTGATAGCATAACTGATGAAATGGAACCAATATAATGCATAAAAAGAAGCATGTGTGACGTACCCATAGCTGCTGGGCAAACAAAGCTAAATTTGGATCATAACACTAAAATGAGGACAACTATTACATAGTACATCTTAAGACAGTAGCCTAAAATCAATTTAATGCTTCAAATTAATCACTGACCAGGATTAAGAAGCCTGCACCCTATCAATGAAAGCTCAACCAAATTCTCAAAGTTTTGAGTAAGTGTAAGCAAATCATCATTGTTCATCCATGGGGTTACCCTCTCGAGCCTCAATGTCCTTAGATATGGCATATGCAATCTAAGGCCTGACATGGATATGTCACCAAGACAGTAGCAGAGAGCCAGAGCATGCAAGTGTTTCAAGGATGCAAGGATGTTCATCACAATATAATCTGAGATAACCTGGAAACATATAAAATCATAAAGAAGAGCAAAAGATGAATATCGCAAAGTGATATCAATGAGATTTAAGATACATTTCCCAACTGAGTTGAAAAAGCAGCATCATCATAAATGACAGGTGCCTCATGCTCAATCAATCCCTCCAAGAAGATATAGATACAGAGTGAGTATCCCAAGATTGGTGTTAATCAAAATGAACTTCCACAATCAAACATAGGTTCTCACATCCATCAAAGGCAGCAGAATTCAAAAAAAGAGTTCAACTCTTAAACAGGTTTAAAACTTGCACAACATCAGAAAAAACACATCTTTGAGAAGATATGGTAAATATTTTATGCTTATTCATACAGTTAAATACTGTGCGAAGTCTTCACAGGGAGCTCCACGCATAGAGAATCTAATGAAGTTACAGAACAAGGCTTTCTAGCAGAATATAAACAGAGCATACCTGAAAACAAAGTGTAATTGACTCCAGTAGAGAACAAGTAGTTGGAAGAAGTTCAAGTACTTCTTCATTAAGTGATGCACCTAAACCAACAGTAATGGCCCTCACTGACATGATTGCAGGTCTCAGAGCTCCCAATGAAAAACTAGAAAATCCCCAACCCAGTGCAATGTCTTCCAATTTGCAGTTGTCTGCTAACCACATACACAGAGACTGCAAGGAGGAAAAATCCATGCTATTGTAGCTGCTTTCACATTTACCCAAGTTTTTACAACCTCTGACGTTCAAAGTTTTCAAAGCAGGACTTCCATGGATTATGTGAGCTAAAGCAGCCCCAGATATCTGCAATATAAAGCAAGCTATAAAATAAACATGCCTTTCCAGCTGCTTATCCCCTAAACAGTATAGTGACATGGTCAAAAAGGTAGGCAGTGGCCATCAATAGTAACTCTTAGTGAACTAAGCTGTTTAAATACCAAGATTCAATTTCTTCATCATGAGAACCAACTCATCTGGTAAATCATAACCCCATCAAACAAGTTTTTTTGATGGCCCAATCCAGTATACCAGTAGGATTTAAAGTTGTACACATCTTTATGCAAGAAAAGTTCAGGACATGCTTAATGGAAAACAAACTTTGCTCTGCCTTTAGTCACACTCTCAGAGATACAATAACAAAATGAGATCTAGGACCTATGTGGATGCATTGGAACCCTCTTAAAAACACGATTAGAAATATCAAGAACCTCAGCGAACAGAAAGAGGAAATAATCTTAAAACCAGACTCTCTTAACCAAATTAGAAAATAAGTTTATTATATCTTTTACATCAAACTAGCTATAAGAAAACATCCATGACCATCATAATGGATCAATGAAGTCAAAGATAAGAGAACATAAATAATACTTTCACTTCTAGAAGTAACAGCTTAACTTGATGACTAACCCTGGTGTTAGAAATATCAAGCATCTCCAAGGAAGATCCTGAGTAACTATAAACAGCATCATCAACAAGGTTAGTGCTTCTCAGACAAAGACTTTTCAATGTTTTTGTTTGAGAAATAAGCTCCACTAGAGATTGTTGATCAACACCTGCAAATTAAATAGGCATCCTTAAGTGATGGCTAGATGTCAGTTATATAAATCTACACATGAACAAGATGGATCTAAACTCTTCCCTAGAAACATTTTTGGGCAAAACATCAATAGATGAATATCCTTCTTCTGCTTATATCAGTTATAACAATGTCCCACAATCAATCCACAAGATAGCAAACAACAACCATCTACAACAGCATAGTTTATTTCAAAGTAGTAAGAAAATCAAACTCCCCACCTCAACCTCCTATCTCCGGCTGCAACCTTAGCCGATGTTTGAAAAACAAGCACTGATCTGATTTCATCTCAACTTTATATCAAAACAGATGAACAGAGGAAGGAGATACTACTTACCCTTGCAACCACCAATGTGAAGAATTTGAAGATTACGAACCAAAGTATGTAAATATATTTTTCCACTATGGACAATGGAAGAATCACAGGTTTCTATGGGAGAACAAAGAGCTCGAACAGAATTTATCCCGAAAGAAGTATCACAAACCATAAGTGAATGCAGTTTGTGACATGTGAGTACTAAGTTTGATATGCCAACATCAGTTACTGACGTACACCCCTTAAGATTTAGGTATTGCAGTGAACCACAGAATGCAGAGATATCCTGAAGATCAGAGTCTGACACAGAAATTGCAAGGAGAAATTAGTACAAATGTAAATGGTCAATGGGGTTAAGGTATGTAGCAAACGATGAACTGTGGTAAAAATATATATACCCTAGATTAAATTTCCAGTGGATCAATCTAAAACAGCACAAACTATTTCCTAATCAAAGAAGGAATCTCCAACAATGTAACTACAAAAATACAAATGCTAACAAGGGAGCATTAAGTCCTATTGCATTCCACAATTTCCATTTACTTATGGATAGGGTAAGTTAACTTTATGGCAGAATTTCCGGTTATAATGCAGTTGTGTTGTATAGAAGGAGGCTTCTACAAAATTTCTGTATCTATATTACCAATTCTGGCATATTGGCATTATCAAAAATACAGGCCACCTATGTGTATCCAGAATTTAACAGTGAATACATTCATCTATTTGTTCAAAAGAAGAATATTACAAGAATAATAACATAAGATGTCTCACCTGATAAATCAGTTCGGCCCTCCAAAATGAGCTTTGTGATGTTTGTGAGTGAGGCCACTGAATAAGAAGACGCCATATCTGGTGAGTTACTGCCGACAGGAAAGGATTTCTTTGATTGTGTTGGCATAATAGCTGCAGTACAGGATACAGCTGACACCTCTTTAGCTATAAGAGGACTAAGATCAACAGTTAAGTCAATCTCACTTAAGTGAGGGCACTTCTCCAGCAATCTCTCCAACGTGGTCACTTTGAAGCTCGGAAGGTAAGCTGCTTTTAGGTTTTTCAAAGACGGAAATGAATTTGATAAGCATTCGATGATGGCTTCAAGATGTAGCCTTGGACACTTAGAGATGTTCACCTCCTCTACTGAGTGAAAAGACAGGGTTGGGTGCAATCCCTGCAAGATTCCATTTTGTTCCGGGCTGAAGTTTTCAGAGTTAGTCAACTGCTTTGTGCTTTTCTGCAAGTTGTTTCCACATGAGGGAGGGGCAGCAGACAGGAGCAGAATTGCTGGTTTCATTTGTGGACAGCCTGAAAGGTCTACTTTCTGCAACAAATATAAAATGTCCACAATGAGGGAAACTTATCTGAGACATGAAAATACAGCAGTTCTAATTGGATTAGGGCAGGAAAATAACAAATATTAATAGTAATCACAACTGCAAATCTTAAGAGCTCGATGGATTTCAAAGAACAATTTCAAGAGAATTTTTATTACTTTTCTTTTAATAGTCAAATCTGAATATCCAAAATAAAATCAACTGAATAGAATGGGAAGAGTTGGCTTTCCACATAAATGCAACAGATATCTTTCTCTAAAAGAATTGATAACAAAAATTACCAACGTAAAATTGTCATTATGAGGATAAGGTCTCTGTTTTGCTCCAAAAGAGCTCTGGAAGTTCATGAATAAAAAGCACTCAGTGCATATGTAACATGTTACCCTCTAGCTTTTGTTCTTTAAACAGTCTTGACGTAAACTCAACATGAAAGTCAAAGTGACAGGACAGCCCTTGAGTCCAACCATAGCAATTAGAAAGAGTACCTTAGAATATTCTGTCAACCGAATCTTGAGATGGTCCAAGTCACTAGTTCCTAAATCATCAATTGAGCACACGGGTGGAATCTTTAGCAGTCTAAAAATTGTCTTAATACTCTCATCCGCAAGCTCTGAAAAATAGGGGCACCTTCTCTTCCCTAGTTAGCAATCTAATAATTAGTCATTTTTTGCTATTGGTGGACAGAATTTGAAAGTTTAAAACTTGAATCCATTGCCAACAAGCAAAAGGTCTGGAGCATACCTGCAGCAAACCACAATGGCAAAAGGCTAATTCGAATCTGTTTCAAAGCAATAATAAATTGTTGTTGTTGAAACAAATTTGGAACTGCTATAAACAGATAAAATAGAATGACAAACATCAGGTAAAGTTATGAGCACTTTATCGTGTCATTTCATATGACCAGGATATGTTATCCAAAGTATGAGGAGGCTAAAAAATGTGTGGTATAACTAGAAACTCTCCTCCATAAGCCCTTGGGCATTCAAATAATGCAAGTAGAGAAAATCACCAGTGGTTTCCTCTTTTCATTTTTCTTTCATGTTAGGCTGCATATGTAGCAACAAACTAGTTCATCAAATTTCTTTTGAAATAGCACCCAAACTAAATTATCTGATCGAAAAATTGTTGCATCAATATTATTCTTTGTTATTGTAATCTCATACTAAAACAAATGTTTGCAAAAACTGCAAATTTTGGTTTATAATATCTACCTGCTTCAGAACGTCACCAAATCCATCCTCAATGTCAGTCAAATCTTGTGATTGTTTTGTGTTAGCATGGATCCAAAACAAAAGTCCCTCCGAAAGATGCATCTCACTGTTCGAAATCAACAGAACATAAGAATGATAGAAATGCTGAGTACCAAGTCAGGCAGGAAAACATATATATACAAACCTAGTTACTGTCAAATGGGGATCCTTTATGCTGCACAGCAACAAGTTATAAGGAATATCTTTAAAGAACTTACTAGATAGGGCCCACATCTGTAAAAAGAGAGACCACATATTATTAATTTACTGGAAACACGTTGGCATATCATGAGGGTAAAACACTTGCAAGCAAGTTAAGAGATAGATCATCATGTAAAAGTATATTCCAAATCAACTGAGCCATTTTGAGACATAAATGAAATCAACTTTGCACTCTTAAGGATGTTGCTAAGCCCCTTTGGCATTCAGTTGGAGAAATTTAATTAAGTGAGGAATAAAATCACGAAGAAGTAGCCAAAGAACACAGTCTCATTTTTCACAAAAAAAAGGAACACAACCTCACAATTGAAATAGAAAATACAGTACAAGGTTGATAAACCTATAAGCCATAAAACTCTTTTCCCGTCAGCATGCATGCATTTCTTTGTCATGTGTGGGGTTTGCTGTTGATCACCATGATAAACAAAGCAGAAAGAACAAGAATTATATCGGACAACAATAATCACATGTACAACCATCATTTAGCAAGAGAGAAACCTTTTGACAAAGAACAAGAAGTATTATATGGAGACTGTAAAAAGCATAATACAAGATAATTACATACAAAATTTCTTGCAAGATAGCTCACACACAATTCTGGAATAGAATCAATTGCTGCAAAATATCACACAAATACCCATTAGAATGAGTACCACGATGCTAAAATCAAGCTTAAATGATAAGCTGGATCATACTTGACTATCACATATGTAAGCTTACCATGCTCCACACCAAATTTCCAAATGTTGATCAAGTCGTCTAATGGTACCTCGAGCAAATAAGGGGCTGAGAATGAAGATACCTCAGAGAACCAGTTTTTACAGCTTTGGATAAGCCTCTCTGTTCCAAAATAAAGGGCAGTCTGGAAATGTAACATGAGATATTAATGGGAATAAATTATATGCTACTAATCAGTAGAAAGCCAATTACAAGTATTTAATCTCTCCTCTCCCTGCGAGTGCACTCACAAAAGAAGTCTCCACACATAAGCACGTAATGGAATTCTCTACGCATCAAATGTTAGGACAATGACATAACCGAAACACGAAAAATGAGACAGCATTACCTCAAAAAGTGAAAGGAAATTGCTAGAGGTAATATCCACCGTGCAATCATACATACTCTTCAAAATAGTAACAAAATTTTCCAAATTCCACTGAATAGAAACACACTCGAGGTTTGATTCACTGCAGGATTAAGAAAATAGTCAATAGAAATGACAAAATGGGAAGTATAAACAGATACTTACAGCGAGACGAAAATAAATCACTTCCATCTAAAGCAACATATGCATATATGACTATATGCATGTTTCCCAGCTATATAACCAAAAAGAGAGAGAGAGAGAGAGACACACACACAAGAAGAATCTTTGACAGGTTTAAGGAAAAAGAAAATATATGGAATCATCATCGAGTGGAAAAAATCAAAAAGAGGAAAAAAGAAGCGATAAGTATATTACCTAAAGCTTCCGCTCAGGAGGCCATGAAAGTAGGTTGATTGTTCGACGAGCCTGCTTAATGCCAATCAAAATGTTTGAGTAACCTAAAGAAATTAAGAAACAAGCATTGATAATGAAACTATTCCCTGCAAATGATAAGAAATGAACAGGCTTGCCTGCTTCGATGA
>JANITW010000005.1:65575522-65586497 GCA_027564335.1 Erythroxylum williamsii | reverse complement strand
AAAGTTGTAATTTGGTTTGAGATGTTCTTAAAGCTTTATGAAACTCATCTTTTGGAGCATGAATTATGGATTTGTTTATTTAAATCACATGAAAGCAGGTTTCAAGTTTGTTTTCCAAGAGGCTCATTAATCTTCCGTGGGTCTTTTACCTAAATGAATAATTAACATGTTTCACACCACGCTCTCATATCCGATGTTGGGCTCCGGCAGCGGGGTCCAACGTACACGCTACTGCTTCTTTAAGCGTTAATCCTTGATTTTTTTCGGTCCATTTAACTTGCTCTCCACTTGTAGCTGTCATGTGTAGTGTCCTTGGTTTCTAGGTGATTGAAGTGACAATTTAATTGCCAAACAACGCCAACACATGCTCTCCTCTCCACTTGATTTTCAACGCAGCACTTCTTTAGCTACTCATTTAATTCTCCTCTGCTCGATTGTTTTTGCTCCTGCCTTCAGCTCCTCTTGCATGATTTGTGCCATTAATTCATTCATATTTATATTGCCGCTGGGTCCCTCTTAGTTGCCTTCGGTCACGCCCCTCTTGTATGTTGTTTTATTCTTGTGTCTTCTGTAGCTTGATGGGACAAATAAAAGCCTCTCATCACTTAAAACTCTTGGCTGCTTGTTGCATGTTCTGCTCATTTGCTTCCCCGTTGTGCCTCCATGGGTCAATTAAAAAGCCCTCCAATCAAGAGCCTCCAACGATTCTTCAAGCTGTTATTACTGACCTATGGGACCATTAAAGAGCCTAAAAATTCTCCACTATTGATTTAATTTCTTGCCTCCTCCACGTGTTGCTTCTCCTATGTGCTAATGCTAATTAAAATTGACGCCATGTTGAAGAGACTTGCGTTTCCATATGTTGCATTTCCTCTATAGCTTTTTCTTCAATTTCATTTTAGCTGCCCCAAAAACGACTCCAGCTATTGTGTTTTACATTTCTGATTGTTGCACTAGGCCATGTCTAATTAAGGTCAACGTCTAGCTCAACTCTTTTTATCCCAAAATTGTCGCAGTTCTTTTTATTTGGTTCCAAAATACACCTTGACATAAAACAAGATTAATTTCCATTAAGTATAACTTCAAACCTCAAGAATAAAGAAAACTAATACACAAAAATATAGAAAATAAAGACATTAACATCGGCTAAGACACGATCCCTGATCGTAAAAAAAAATGGACAATAGAACGACGACTCTAGATGACACAACCTGGCTCTGATACCATTTATTAAAAAAACGACGATAATTTTATTGATAAAAGGACGCAAATACAAGACTCAAAATACCAAACGATTTGTACAAAACAAAAGGAAAAGAAAGACTTTGGAGACACACTACACACACTCCACACTTTTCTCTATCAACTTCTCCCTCTCTCAACTCACTTCTCTCTCTTTCTTATGTTTACTACAACACATGGTGCTTTTGCCTATTTATAGGCAAGCACCACCGACTTTGCAACTTGCAAAGTTGCTGCTGGAGATATCTAGAATTGTAAGTTGCCCACTTGCACGATTTTTCCAGATTTTTTTTAATTACAATTCTAGAGTTTTCCTAGATTTAGAATTTTCTACTTATATCTAGAATTTTTTCTACAAGTGTTGAAGAAATTTGTTGGTGATTTTTAACAGTCCACCCTATCATATTATATCCTGCTTGATATTCTAGCTAGGAAGTTACTGTTAATGGTAACTAAATGGCTACTCCTCCCTTATCCCGACACCACTCTCCCTGGATTCATTGTTGGCTCCACAACCAAAAAGCCTTAAACTACCAGATATTAATCATCTAACATCTTCAACAACTGTATCAATACACAATCCTCACCCCCCCCCCCTTGGGTTGCAAGTTAGCAACTTTGAGAAAACATATTTCCCTCCACTACTAGCAGCCAAGAAGCTAACTGATTTACCTGCAAAAACAATAGAACATGAGTTAAAGCAGACTTGGTCCAGAGAGGTAGATGACCCATATTCATTTAGGAAGCTATAATATATATATATAACATGGTCTTTCTGGATCTATTATACCATATGCTGAAGTACTTCACTTACGAGTAAAAAGATGGCAGATGGTTGTTGTGAGTTTCATTGTGGATAAAATGTCAGCTTTCTCGATGATCCAAAGATGGGCCAACCAAATATGGAAGAGATTTAGTTTGGTGAACACTTTAGTGAAGATAAGTTCTATATATTCAGATTTAGTTTTGAGAAAATGGCACATAATGTGACCAATTTAGGCACCTGACATGTGTCTAGTAGACTTATGATAGTTAAAAGATGGAGATTGGGGGTTTCTTTTGATAGAAACAAACCAGTTACTCTACTGGTATGGGCTAATCTACTGGTACGGGCTAATCCGCATAAAGTACCATTAGAGTGTTGGTCATCTACGGGATTGAGCCACATAGCCAGTGCTATCAGTAGACCTATGAATTTAGACAATAATACTGTTGTAGTGAGTAGGATAGGTTTTGCCAAAGTTTATGTGGAGGCTAGACTAGAAAAGGACCTACTTGAGATATATTTTTGAGAACAATATCACTCTTAAAATTTCAGCAACTTCGACTGAAGATCAGGGCACCTTTGGGACCTCCAAATCCAATCTCCACCGTTCAGAATGAAGAACAACAAGAGAAGAACCTCTGGTTAAAATTTCAGGTCGATCCGACAAGAAATCACCATCCGATCGAAGGCTAGAAAATTACTGCACAAAATAGATTTTTTTTTTCTTTCTCTCTCTTCCCTCTCTCTTCCTCTCTCTTCCTCTCTTCTTCTCTTCGGCTGAACGAACTCTCTACACTTCTCTTTAGGGTTTTTAAACCCTTATATATGTTAGGCTTGGGCTCCACTTAGGAGTGGACCCAAACCCAACAATAACACCTCAATATTTCAATCTAATTTGATACCACGATATTGCCTCAGTACCTAATTATCTGCACAAAATATTCTTAGGATTCATTATCACTCCAGTAATTAGCCATTAGCATAAGACATCTCTAGGGCTTAGGATGCTACAATATCTTCTACATGGACAAGTACTTAGTCACAACTTGCTCTTATCTCAACAACATGTCAATTTTGCTAGGCAAGCCACATCTTTACAACTTTTGTATTCTATTCTCAAACTATTGTAATCTAGTCTCTATCTGATTTTATGAACATGATTTATTTTACTATAATATTCTTAGTTATACACATGCATAACTGAAAATTTTAATCATCATAGTTTGGCCCGAAATTATCAGTCAATGTATCTCATAACATGTAACAAAATATAAACACTGAACATTGTATACCTTGTCGATTATTTATTTAATAAATAAGTTCTTAAATATTTAGGAGACTAATGGCCATATGTATTTCGATTAGTTTAATCTACTCCCTAATCTGTCTTATGGGTCTAGACATTTATAAAATTTTATTAGACTTAATTTAAGAAAAGTTTTCAAACTCAATTACACTTAATCCCTTATTACCACTTTATTCTTAATTATTAAAAATATTCTTACTTTATCTCATCATTATAATTACTAAAATACCCTTAATTATTTTATTTTATTTTCACATTCTTTTAGTATTATAAAAATACTTTCTAGGACTTAAATTATCATTTTACCCTCAAATATTCACATTTCTTTTTTTACCCCCTTAATTAATTTTAAATTTTCCTAAAACCCAAATTTCTTATCTTTTAAAAAAATCTTCTTTCCTCTGTAAAGTCACCCTCTCCTCTTCTCCTAACCTCCTTCTTTTCTCTTTTTTCAATTATTTTTTCCGTTATTCTTCTAATTTTATCAAAATTGTTATCACAATAAATTACAACATAATTCTAACTAGAAACTACTTTAGAATAATGAAAGTCATTATAAAAGGGATTAAAATTAGTTGGAAAATTCTCTTTTTACCTATATGAAGTTCTATACCTTCCTAATAGAGTTTTGAGTTTTAAATTTCCATAATTTGTATACCTTTACCACTTGAAAATATGGAGAAGAAAAAACAGGAGAGTGTTTTTCATTAGTTTCTACAAAGACACCTGCCACCTTTCCTTTAAAGATGAAGGTCGATGTGTAGGTGTCGCTAAAAAAGTGAATACCAAAATAGGTACCTATCTTGTAAAACATTTGACGTTTGTACTTGATAATAATATGCAAGAATGCCTAACAAACGGTGGATCATCATCTCTCACCTCGAGCTTTAATTTTGTTAACGTAATATTATCCTAAATTGTAGTGGTATGATTTGATTGTATTTAGCTTAGATTTTGTGATATGATTTGATTGTAATTAACTTAGATTTAGCCTAATTTGTTGCTAAATTTCCTTATTAGTACCTATGAGTCATGTATAAATACCTCACTCATGTACACTTTACAAACACACCTCAATATATAATACACTTCTCTCTCTCTCACTCTTGTCTACATTCTCAATTCTTCTTTTAGCTTTTGTAATATGGTATCAAAGTTTAGGTTCAAAAATTTTTCTGGTCTCTAATCCTTTTGACATCTTTTCCAATCATTGATTTTTGGGCTTCAATGCCCTTAGTCATGTCAACATCTAGTCAGTTGCCACTTGACTTAACACGTCAGCTTCGACCTACCATATAAGCAATCAGCTTCCACATCAACACTGCTAACTGCCATATCAATGTTATCTGTTGACTGTCATGTCATCTTTGTTCACGTTTTGCCACATTGACCATTGACTGTTGACTTTTTCCTGTAGGCACCTCTTTTACCTAATTTTGACCTCCTGAATTTGATTTTGTTCTCTGTTTAGCCTACTTCTGCCTTGAAAATGGAGAAATTGGAAAGTTCCTAGCCAATCTCAAAAATTTTGGATGGTAGGAACTATAATTTGTGGGTTTAGGGTATGAAACACTTCTTGACTAGACATAAACTCTGGTGTATTGTTATTGGTGACATCGTTCAACCTAAACAGAGTCCAAAAGAAAGTGATGCTAAATTTGTTGAACGTCTTGAAGATTGAGATGTCAAAAACTATCAGATTATCACCTGGTTTTACAACATCTCCGTTCTCGACATCTATGTCCAGTTTGAAACTCTTGATACAACAAAAAAAGGTTTGGGATTTCTTAGCAACTCGTTTTACAACTTCTGGTCTTGCTCATTATTATCAATTATGGAATACTCTTCATTCCTTAACACAAGCTCCTGGTCAGTCAATTAATGCCTTCTTAGGCCAAATTCAACTAATTTGGAATCAGATCACTCAAGCTAAGATTAGTGCAGATCATCTTCAGTTGATCCAGGTTCTTATGGTTCTTAGTCCTACATACGAGTCTGTCTGTTCCTCCTTACTGCATCGCACTCCATTGTCTACTCTAAATGAAGTAATCAAAGAAATTATCTTTGAGGAGACTTGTCTTGGCCTAGACAAATCCTCCCAATTTGATGTTGCTTTTGTTGTTACTCGCTCCTCATCTCAAAATTCAGGTCCTCGTTTCTACAAAAATTGTCAATAGTCCGGATATCATTTTTCTACCTATCTTAAAATTGAATATCCTTACTGGCATAAGACTGGACACATTCTTAGCAACTGTCCTATGCGACCACCAAAACCTAAGGAAGATTCTTCTAATACCAAAGGTGTTGTCTCTTAGCCTGGTTCTTATTCTGTAGCTGTTGGTGCTTCTGAGGGTCCTGCCTGTTTTACCATGAGTGATCTTTAAGTCCTTACTTAAACAGGTTATCTCTACCGATTCTTCTCCCATTGCACTCTCTGTCTCTCCAGGTACTTCTTCTTGGCTTTTTGATTCTGCTTTTCGTAACTATATGACCTCTGATTCTTTTGTCTTTCTTCTAAAACACCTGTTTCGTCTCTTCCTCCTATTCATGCCTCTAATGATACTATAATGCATATTTCCCACATTGGTCATACATCTAGTTCTAATCTTAGTCTCCCTGACACCTATTGTGTACCAAGATAGGTACCTACTTTGACCATCTCTAACTCCTCTCTTTATCAATGGCATCTTCACTTAGGGCAAAGAAGTGTTAACTTTTGGGAAGACACCCCATTTCCCTCCTTGTCCGCATTTCATTAATCTCATATCAATCCTTCTAAATTCTTTACTGACAGCTCTATAGTACTATTTCCAGCTCTGAAAGAGATTTATCTCATGCGTCTGACCATCCTCCGCCTTCTAATCCTGCACTTGTGGAGTCTACTTCCCTTATTGAAACCGCTATTCGCTTCGATAATCTTCCCGGGTAAGAAGAGCTTCAGGCTCTTGAGAAAACTCATACTTAGGACTTAGTCGGTCTTCCTTAAGGCACAACTGCAATTGGATATAAATGGGTTTGTAAAATCAAAACTCATTCAGATGGTTCTACTAAGCGTTATAAGGCTCGTTTAGTGACTAAAGGCTACACTTAAAGAGTATGGGATAGATTATGAAGAAACCTTTGCCCCAGTTGCCTTTATCACTTCTATACGCAGTCTTTTAACTATTGTTGCTGTCAAAGGATGGAAACTTCTTCAAATGGATATAAAAAATGCCTTTCTTAATGGGGACTTACAAGAGGAAGTTTATATGTTGCCTCCACTTGGTTACTCTCGTCTTGCACACAAGGTTTGTAAGCTACATAAAGCCTTGTATGGACTAAAATAAGCACTACGAGCTTCGTTTGCAAAGTTCAGTTCCACCATTATCCAATTTAGCTTTTATTCCAGTCCTCACAATTATGCTATGTTCATTCGTCACACTGATCAAGAAATTGTTATTCTTCTTCTTTATGTGGACATTGCTGGGATAACACTACATTGCTGCGATAATACTACTTGTATCCTAAATTGTAGTGATATGATTTGATTGTATTTAGCTTAGATTTAGCCTAATTTGTTGCTAGATTTCCTTATTAGTACCTATGACTTGTGTATAAATACCTTACTCATGTACCTTTTCAAACATACCTTAACATACAATACACATCTCTCTCTCTCTTGTCTACATTGTCAATTCTTCTCCTAGCTTTTGTAACAAATTTGATGTCTATTCTGGTCAAATTTTATCTGTGATTTTGATTGTATGACCTGATACGGATAATTTTCGCTCGAACGTTGCAGTCCCTCTCTCCACATAGTGACTATTACCCACCAACAGAAGTTAGCTTTGACTGCTTGAGTAAGCTAGTTAAGTTGTCTTTGTCTTGTTCCCCTCGAGTTCAACGTAATCTACTTCAGTTCAAGAGGGAGGACTATAAACGCAGTATTGTGGATGCCAGACGTATTCAGAACCTAAGTGGAAGTGTTCTTGATCACCTGGTGACTCTATGCCTTTGTCTACACACATGCATCTGTGAAGTTAACTGCGACATTTATGAGTAAGTAGTAGTAGCAAACGCAGATGCCAACCATCTTCCCTTGGCAAGCTTGTAATAGGCCCTAAATGTCAATTAATCAACTTTTAATTAAAGTTGAGATGATTTGGAATCTTATGAGTTAATTCCTTTGTATCCTTATCTAAGGATTGCCAACACATTAGAGTTTTTGTGGTTTTAAGATTCAGCAGCATTCGTACTTGGGCCAACAACACACTTTGACCCCAGTATTAGACATCGTTGGAAGTTGGATACCTCAGGTTGGACTCTGCGCATACTCGCATTCCAATTCATGGTTGAGGATTGGATTAGAATGTTTGAAGGATTCTGGGATATTATTTTTATCCTTGGTTTTAGGGGCATCAACATGATAAGATAAGACTCGTATGCTCTCAAGAGCTGTTCTCAATTGATTCCTCCAACAGACACCTGCCAGCCGAACAACTCGTACAAAGTCTTACTAACTTGTATTAATTGATTGGTACGACCTATTAAAGGCTTCTTTCTACGTCCAGAGGACTAGCTGAACTGCATTAACGCATATCATTGATTTGCCTCTCACCCATTTTCATAGTTATTTAGTATATTGGTAAAAACAACAGCCTGAGTCTCCTCTTCAACCACTATTGTCTTGTTCCTAATGTTGACAGATAACTTCAAGTCATGAAAGAACACTAATGCAGCTGTCATGACATCTTCCGTTGAACTGTTCTGACACTAAAATTGGTTTTTTTTTTTTTTGGTGAGTAGTTAATAATTCTGCAAGTGCTACGGTAGGTTTGTTTTTAAACGCATGGAAAAGGACTTAAATCCAGGAATTGGTACGTGGGCTAATTCTATTTAACCATCACAAACGACAAGTTGAGCCAGCATAGCTTTTATATCACCTGGTTCTTATCCCTTCGCGAGTCATCACTTTTAATAAATACCGAGTCTTCCAAGTTCCACCAGCAATTTTTTAATCCAAAATGGCCCATGAGAATCTCTTGTTTCCTCTCTTTCTTAGTCTTTTCAAATAAATTTTGTGTCGGGTCTCAATTATGATGATGCCACAACTTACGTCATATTAAGAGACAAGGGAACGTCCATTTGCATGTGAGGTACTTTATACTGTAAAGAGAGTTGTAATGCGATGAAGAGAAAACGATTGAAAACACATGTCTATTACTACCGTACGTTGGCCGGCAGCTTAAGTATTGCTTGCTGTCTATCGTCTAAATCACCAATCTAACTTTTTCCTCTTTGCTTTTTACATTGAAAGTGACCATTGAACTTTTAATTCAATGGTTGAGCTTTGATGGGATATACGTTTGGTTTAATTATTTTTCGTTTTAATAATGACAAATATATTTTTAATTTTTCAGTTTTATAATATCACTTGTTGCTAATATCTTTTACCAAAATTTACTTGGCGTCAGCATAATCTAATTTACACAAGAAAGTTGAAATAATGTGCCATTCCAACTTGCATGTCATGTAAAAGATTTGTTTAACCAATGTTAAAAATAGTTTTGTTATACAAGTGTAGCCAAATTAAATTGTTGAAATATCAAAAGACTGTTTTATATTAATATGATATTTACGTGTAAATTTGTACGAGTCCACACGTCGATCAGTTAAATTGGATTCTGTCACATTGCACCAAATCTTGAGTAAGATCTTTATTTTAATTGGACCTAATAATGATTAAAAATTGCAAACAAATTGATTTATTTAATT
Organism: Erythroxylum williamsii; assembly: GCA_027564335.1. Classification (NCBI taxonomy): domain Eukaryota; kingdom Viridiplantae; phylum Streptophyta; class Magnoliopsida; order Malpighiales; family Erythroxylaceae; genus Erythroxylum; species Erythroxylum williamsii. Next base: position 65,577,429 of record JANITW010000005.1, on the reverse strand, counting down.
TAACGGTTTAATTTATTTTAATAATTCTATTATTAAAAATCCATTGATATTAATTAATTAATTTTTATAAACTAATCATTTTTAATTAAAATCAGTTAATTTTTGGCACCGTTTGATAAACAATGGATTGCATTAGTTGTTAGTTGATTCTATCAACGGTTAGTTGATATCTGATTAAATCAATTGATTTGACCAGTGGATAACATTAACTATTTATTAAAGATGTTTGATAAAATTAACTATTTAGTATTAATTTTTGATATGTAAAATAATTTATAAGAGCATGATTTAAAAAAATTATAAAAATATGAATATTATATTTCTTAGTATTTTGTTGAATATTTTTATAAGAATTTAGATCCAATGTTAAATTCTCTATTAGTATGAATGATGCAGCAACCTATATATATATATATATATGACACAAATACAACATATAGTAGTTATATACTAAAAATATTAATTTGATGTGACTCTTTATGTTCAAAAACTTAATTTTATGATATTTTTAAATGTAAACTAATATTATGAAATTAAATAAAGATTAAAAAATTTAATTAACCTTTTTTATTATACTCTTTCAAACTTCACAACGATAAAAAAAGTTAAGTTTAAAAATAAACAGAATAAAAGTAGAGAATAAAATAGAGGGTAATATTGTTATTAAGCAAACAACTAATTCTAAAAGCTCATCTTATGGAACTTTTAGAAATCGGTTTACTGGGGTTAAATAAGTTAACTAATAAATCATTCACTAAATACATTAATAGCCTTTAAGATGATTAAAAAGTTCAGTTTTTGTCAATAAGCTAAAAAATAGCTGACATTGGTACTATCATTTTTTAATTAAAAATTTTTAATAAAAAAGATAGTTTCTTTTTTTTTATTTTATATTCTTTAATTTTATTCGATCTTTATTATATGTACTAACTTTATGATATTTTAATATGGATTGAAACTTTAAATTTCTAAACCTCTTATTTTATTGTTTGAATTTCTAGCTCGGTTTTAAAAGTATTGCTTATAATATTGGCGTGCATGAAAATGAAGCCCATCAATGCATTAGAATTGTTATTGTTTCACCTAACATTTAGTAATTAAAAAGTGACAGCCAAATTTTAAAACAAGCACACTAATTTACTTCTGCTTCAGAAACACTAGGTGTAAGTCTCACAGCCACAGATCACGAAGGCATTACTATTTCTGTCGAAGTCTCTAACCTTTTAGTCTGCTAGAAACTACACACACAGTTCATTGGACCCAAATAGTTGCCGTTGTTTTAGGTAAAGCAGGGCTTATCTGTTCTGCAATTAATATCCCCAAACAAACATAATGCAGTTTTAATGTCTTGGTACTGCTGAGGAAACACTGAAAACACCACTGCACCGTGTAACTTTCCATCTTTAGAAAACTCTTTATGAAGTTGACGTCTGATCTAACCATGTTAATCTTCTCCTCATGTACTTGCGGTAAATAATAGTAGTTTATATGAAATTGACATTCAGTTACCTATTCTCTTAAACCAAAATTTCCCAGTAATTTGGTTACTGGATACTTATTTTCTGACTAAATATGGACCATATCTATATGTGATTAACTAATTACTTGTCATGCCAACCAACTAAACAAGATGACATGATATGACGAGGTAGTCCCATATAATGAATGTTACACGGCAGAATTGTGACTAGTGATTAGTATGTACTTCCTTTTATTTAAAATAAGTATCGTTTTAGAGAAATTTTAATTATTCAAAATAAGTATCGTTCATGATTTTTCATGCATGTTTATAATTTTATTTCCAAAATTACTCTTTAATTTCTCTCACATCTTAATTATACAGATTACATTTTCAAGGCAATTCAACATGTAATTAATAAGGGTATATCAAATAATTTCACTAGCTT
>JANITW010000005.1:65559177-65571208 GCA_027564335.1 Erythroxylum williamsii | reverse complement strand
AGCTAATAAAAGCCGAAGGCGTGTCATATTTGAACCTGGTGATTGGGTTTGGGTGCACCTGAGAAAGGAGAGGTTTCTAGAACAAAGGAAATCTAAGCTACAACCGAGAGGAGATGGCTATTTTTATTTATTTACATATTGTTAAAAGGTAAGTAATATTAATTTTTTGTTATAAATTTTCAAGAAGGGTGCTACATAGAAGTTAAATATAGGTTTGAAGTAAATATAATTAAAAATTTTCAAGTATGGACGTTGTTATTTTAAAAAAAGTATGCTCATTGTTAAATATACATGAAAATGTAATAGATTAATTTGAAAATATGTTAATTTTATTTTAAAATTGAATATCTATATGAACGTGGGACTTAATGTTTAATTAGAATTTTTATTATAAATTAAAAATATTATAAAGTTAAAATTTATATGTGAAAAACATAACACTCGCTATCTTGGCATAAATTTTCTTTATAATATAATGAAGTATTGTACATAAAATTACATAATTAAAAATTATTAGAATACATTTATTAATAAAATAATAATTGCAAATCATATAATTTATATAAAATATAAAATATTTAAATAAATTTAAGAAAAAACGATGTGAACGTGGAGCTTCATTCTAGCTAAAAAATTAGACACATGCTTATTTTAAATGGTTGAAACAAAAGTAATATGATTCAATATTTAATATAGACTTTTCAAAAAAACTAATGATGAAAATCAAATCCTTTTATGTTATCGTTAAGACGAGATTTACTTTTAATAAAGGCTTTACGAGAAAGAGAAAGCCTCTTTCTTTAAGTTTGTGATCAAATTGAACTTTTCTTTTTTTATCCGTGAGATATTTTAGGAGAGTCTTAATTATAAAAAGACACTCTTAAATTATTTATACTTAAACTAATTCTTATTAGAGTCAGATATATTTTATACAAAAACTAAAACTCTAGCTTTAAGTTTTAAACAGCTGCATATATAAGAAGAGTTCAAATCTACAATCTCACTTAAATTAAAAAAAGTCCCTTATCAACTCATCGTGTATTATGAACAAACAGAACTTAAAAGTACAAGAAAACTGTCCTCATTCATGAGTTGGGGGTGCATTATTGCAATAAATGTTATTTATCTACTTCTCTTGGCTGTTTTGGAACACTCATTTCTTACTTTTTCCCATTGCCTGCTTATGATTGCAAATAAAATGGGTCCATGGCCATTCCTTTTCCTTTTCTTCTCTTCTGTGTTTTATCTTGACAAATGGACATTGTGTTTATTGACTCGTTGCCAACGCAGGAAATGGGTCCATTACCATTAGCTCGTTCGTCAGGGCGATCACTACTTTAATATGTCGAAACGAAGAGTCTATTCTAATCTTATTACCACTTGGAATTCAAGTATATTATGTTTATGTCCAAAGTCTAATACTCCCTATCAATTCTTGTCCATAGTTTCACATTTTCCTTTAAATTATTCCATGTTTGGCCTTTTATTTGACGTGAGACCTACCTTAAAATTGTCCAAGTTAAGATTGTTTCAATAACAATCTTAAAAACAATTATATGTTTTAAAATAATTAATTTTAAAATAATTAATTAAAAATAAAAATTATAAGTTTATAACTGCTCTCCCTTTCTTCCTCTTTGCACTATAAAATTTAACGCTCATTTTTTAATTGAGGTATCATAATTTATTCTATAGTCTATGTCACTCCTTATCCTCTTCATCTTAATTTAATATTGCAGTGACAACGATTCACTTTAGTAATGTTTATAATGCATCAAATTGACAAAATAATTAATTGTTAATTAACTATGTTTAGACCTATAAATTTAAATTCCTAAGTATGTTTACACCTATAAAAAAATTGTAAAATTTTAGCATTTAATAAATTATTTTAAAAAATCGTGCAAAAATAAGAGAGCTAATAAAAATAAGCAGACCAAAGTCACCAAACCAGAGGGGGTTAGAGCACTCTGTTCCAAGTTCCAACCGCGTGGCGAAGACGAGAGGCATCATAAATAAATAACAACTAAACTAAATTGACAGGTAGGTTTCCCGGGAATAGAACTGTCTTCGTTTACTCTCTGTCTTTATATATAGATATTATGGAGCTCCCAAGATCCTTTCAAAAACTGTGAACTCACCTTCTTCACTCAGTGTTCTCGGTGTTCTCGATAATCACTACTCATTTCGAGAAAAGGGTTTGTTCCATTTCTTTTTTTGGCTTCGGTTCCGGAAAAAAAGTTCTGATTTTTTGGAGCCGTGACAGTCTTGTTTTGACTCGTTAATATGGAGGTTGAGACTACTCAGGCTTTGTCGCCGTTCAGTTACTCTCTCGGCAACATGGACATTTCCCGTGATTTTTCTCTCACCTCTGAGTCACCTTCCGTCGGTAACACTCCAAAGGCCGATGCTTTACCGTCGCCAGACAAGGGGGACCGTAAATGTGGCTTTGGAATGGCGTGGGATGAACGGGTGGTCACCAGCTGTCCGGATGATACTGCGGCTGTGAAGTTGCAGAAGGTGTATCGGAGCTATCGTACTCGGCGAAGGTTAGCAGACTCTGCAGTTGTCGCTGAAGAGCTCTGGTAAGTTCACCGACACAGCTACATTGAACTAAACTTTACTTAGTGTCGTTTGTTTTCATTTGAGAAACTAATTTGTGGATTTGGAAGGTGGCAAGCTATAGACTACGCGAGATTGAATCATAGCACGATTTCCTTCTTCAATTTCTTTAAACCTGAAAGTGCGGCTTCTCGTTGGAATCGTGTTACCTTGAATGCTTCTAAGGTTGGAATACTTATTATCAGTTTTAGTTTTGTCTTACTTTCTTCAATCAAACGACTTTGTTTGTACTCTGCTTCTTTTTGTCTGGGTGACCTGGTTGAATACTTGGTGTAGAAAAAAACGATAAGTTTCCAAGTAATATGGACTATTTGTTGCTTTGGCAGGTAGGCAAGGGATTATCTCAAGACGCTAAAGCTCAAAAATTGGCTTTTCAGCACTGGATTGAAGCTGTAATTACTAAATCCTTTTCCTTTAATCGAGTGAAGTTATTTCTTTTCAGGGAATGAATAATTTCGCTTATTTTATTGCAGATTGACCCAAGGCATCGTTATGGGCATAACTTGCACTTGTATTATGAAGAGTGGTGTAAGGCGGACTCTGGTCAGCCATTTTTTTACTGGTAAAGGCTAAAAGGAATTGGTTTTGTGGTCATCAATCTGCCAAGCTTTTTGCGTGGGCATTATTTTTTGCCTGAGACATCAGAATCTAGTTTCCCCTTTTTGATATTTTGTTTTGGTGATTCTTTAATTTCTTTTCTAAATGGTGTTTGGACTGGACAGTTTCTGAAGGTGGTTTTGTCATCTTTCTGTAGGTTGGATGTGGGAGATGGTAAAAAGCTTGATCTCAAAGATTGCACTCGATCTGAACTCCAACAACAATCCATAAAGTATCTAGGACCGGTATGTGTCAAAACTGTGTCTACTGAAAACGCTTTAGAACTTGGAACGTACATTTGGTTATGGAAAAATTACTGATGTTCAGTCACTGACGAGTCGTCTTTGTTTTCCCTTTTCCTCGTTTCTTCGTTTGACCATATGCAACCCAGCAAGAGAGAGAACATTACGAGTACATTGTTTCCGAAGGAAAAATTATCCACAAACTAAGTGGAAAGCTCCTTGATACTTTCAAGGGAGAGAAAGCAACCAAGTGGATCTTTGTCATGAGCGCCTCGAAAAGATTGTATCTTGGCAAGGTAAGGAGTTTATTGAACTGAGACAAATCCGTTGAAGAAAGTATAATTGAATCGTAACAAATCCGTTGAAGAATTTTCTTACAGATTCTGTTCTGTTTCTATTTAAACTTGAACTTATGCTATTCGTTTTTCTCAGAAAAAGAAGGGAATGTTCCATCACTCCAGCTTCCTGGCTGGTGGTGCTACATTAGCTGCTGGAAGGCTAACAGCAGCGCAGGGAATTATACAGGTATAACACTGAATAAATATCAAAGTTACTGTTGAAACAGCAGCGCATGAATTTTTCTTATAGCTGTTGAATTCGTTGAGTTAATTTCCTTAAGAATGGTTTTGGATAATAGTCTATCCAAATTTGTCTGAAAGAAGTTCAGGTTACCTGCTTATATCTTCTCATTGTCTTCATGTCGTTTAACATCAATGACCTCATACGTCGTTACCTTTCCTCCTTTGAAAATGTTGACAAAGAAATAACCTCAAGCCATTGTAAAGTGAATTACACCCAAAATGGGATACTTTCACAGACAGATGATCCTGTCTGTGTGTGTGTGTGTGTATTTGTGAGTTAGTGAGTGAAGGTAGTGGATATCCTATTGTCCATCTTTCTGTCCTCTGTCTTATTACATGTTAAATCTTGGCTTTTCATTCCATCGAATTTTGGTTCGGCATATGTTCTTTTCTGCAACCTGTCACTGATTATTTACAATTTTGCAGTCTATTTCTCCATATAGTGGTCATTATCGGCCAACAGACGCTAGCTTTGACTGCTTCTTATCCCTGCTCAAGGATAATGGTGTGCATCTTACCGAAGACCAGGTAATAATATTATCTCAACATATACTTGACAAAAATTCTGGGTTGTAAAAATCGGTATATATAGCCGATGGAACACCACTGAATTCCACTTTGCATAATGATGATTGATCAACTTAGCCTTATGAAGTTTATCCAAGTATTGTTGTCCCACCAATGGCCTGTATATTCGTGGTAGAAAGTCAATCGCTACTTTTCCCTGATGGAATGTTTTGATATCTTCTGTTTTCAGATACACAAAGCCAATGAAGATTCTGATATATACGATGGTGATAAGACCAATGGAAACGAGATAATATCTGCAGTTCCAGTGAGCATAGATATTCCTAAACTTGAACACCCAATTGAAGAGGACAATTCTACCTCGGGTGTATCGGAAGTCCCGCAAACAGAAACCAAGACCGAGTACAAGAGGACTTTATCAGGAGGTCTTCAAAGCCCAAGAGCTGAAGTTCCACAGAAGGCTATTCTGCACAGAATTAAGTCCAAGAAGGCAACAAAATCATACCAATTGGGGCATCAACTCTCACTCAAGTGGTCAACAGGAGCTGGTCCTAGAATTGGATGCGTTGCAGACTACCCATTGGAAGTTAGAGTACAAGCCTTAGAATTTGTCAACCTGTCTCCAAGATGTCCGCCAACTCCATCTTGCTACAGGCGATTCGCTGGTCTTACATCACCTACGTCTCAGCCTCCACCAGACATTCCCAGTGGTGATATGTCCGCAATCTGATTGCATATCATTCTAATACTTATCGCCTAGTGTCTACTCTTTGAATGTGAATACGTAGCATGTTTGTGATGTCACTTCTGCCAATAAATTGCTCCAAGCATATCCTAATTGCACTTCCTAGTCACTAGTTAATGTCATGAACAATCTGGCACTTTATTACTGTTGACTATCCTGTTCGCAAGCAGTGAAAGAATCGAGATGTTTCAAAAGAACGTGTTGCTGAAATTAATCCCAAGTATGCTGCAAGTATGAGGAACTTTTGATCTTCTTGGTCTTAGTATTTGTAGGAAGAAACAGAGTGAACCTGTCAGCTCAGGTATTGGAAGGGGGTAAAGTACATGCAATTGTTTCATCATTTTTAAGTAAATGAAAGCATAAATTTGCCCAGACATCCAATCGAACTTAAGAAATGAGATATTTTGCTGAACTAAAGTCTTAGTCATATTGATTCAAGAACTAAATTTAGTCATTTAATAATATTAGGAGTTATAAGTTTAATGTCGTTTAAGGAGGAATTTCATTCAGTGTATGATTTTCCTCCGATATAAAAGGCCTACCACTCTATGACAAATGTTATTTCATAACTAGATATAAAAGGCCTTCTATTTTTTACTGCTTTGTACTGCTTCTTATCATCTCAAACTAAACATAGCCTTAGATTTCTAATAAATGGTATCATAGCTCTTTAAGTTTATTAAAAGCTAAAAGAAAAACTGTAACACAAACAAAAAATCATAAAGTTTCCAATAAGGGGTATTATAGCTCTTGAGAATCTTAAGGCCCAAAACAGAAATAACAAAACAAACAAAAAATCTTCTTAAATATGACTTCAAGTTCCACTTTCTCCGTCATCTTCATACCTGTACATCCAACTTTCAAAGGAGAAAACTATGATTTCTGGGCTATCAAAATGAGGTTCTCTGTTGAAGCAAATGACCTAGGGGAGTTCATAGAAAATGTCTTTGAGGCACTGAAAGAAAGGAAGAAATACGCAAAAGCTCAACTAAAGGAACTAATGTTAGAAACCCGAGAGGTTGACTTAGGTGGCACATATTTTTGTCGCTTAACCAAGAGGTCGAGGGTTCGACTCTTGAGAATGCAACAAACTCTTGGGCCAGCGGTAGCCCTCCTTGATTTGAGATGTTCCCGCCGCGGAGGGATTAGTCCCCGGATTAATCCTTTTAAAAGAAAAAAAAAGGAACTAATGTTAGACAATTGACATTTTTCAGTTCCAACTTATTTTTTATTGTTTTACCTTTGTTTACAATTTATTATTTATCTTGTTTAAGCTACAGACTCGGTCAAGTTTAGTTACTAAACTTTCTAGATCATATAGCTATTAGTTCCAGATTTTTCTCATCCAGTTTTATCCACTTTTTGAATTTAAAGTGGCTACAAGTTAGGGAAGTTTGTTATCTTTTCCTGTATAAATTCTGCAGCTTCTATGAATAAAAACATGCTGGAATCTCAATAAGTTGTTTTCTTTTCTTCTATTTTGTTTCAACTCCAAGTCTGTTGTGTTTTGACAATGGTATCAGAGCTTCAGTTGATCTTTTGGAACCAAAATCTTTTTTAACCCACAAAACAAACAGCTTCTAACAACTTACCTTTAAACCCACCTATTATCTTCACTGGCAAAAACTATCATATTTGGTTAGTGAAGATGCAAGCTTTTTTGGAGGCCTATGGATCTCTAGGAAACTATCACTGAGGACAAACCAGTAGCTGCTCTCCCAACAAATCCTACCTTGGCTTAGATCAAATCCAACAGCAAGGAAAAGGCAAAGAAATCCAAAGCCAAGTCACTTATTCAAAATTTTGTAGCAGATTTTGCGTTCCAGAGGATCATGGCATTTAAGATAGCAAAGGAGGCTTAGGACAGATTGAAAGAAGAGTATTAAGGCATCAATAAAACTCACCAAATGCAAGTTTTGAACCTAAAAAGAGAATTTGAACCTCTAACTATATAGGAGGATGAAACAATCGGTAAGTATGCTGATCGAATATCCGCATTCATTAATAACATTAGACTGCTTGGTGAAGATTTTGCAGACAAAATGATCATGGAGAAAGTCCTTGTAACACTCCCTGAGAGGTTTGAATCCAAAATTTCCTCTCTTGAAGAGTCCAAGGACCTGAACGAAATCTCACTACGTGAACTTATAAGTGCTCTTCAAGCACATGAGCAGAGAAGGACTTTGAGACATGACAGGTTCATTGAAGGGGCTTTTTTTGTCCAAAGGCAACATTCTGGTAAAAGAAAGCAACAATCTAATCAGAAAAACAAAGGTAAGAATGACAACATAAATGGTGAAGATTTAAAGAAAAAGTCTTTTCCTCCTTGCAAACACTACAAAAGGACCACACATCTAGAAAAATATTGCTGGTGGAGGGCTGATGTTGTATGTGGTAGATGTAAACAGTTGGGACATGTGACCAAAGTTTGTAAATTTAAAAACAAAGCTCTAAAACTACACAAGCACAAATGGCAGAAGCTGATGATATCCAGGAGGAGAAGCTCTTTACGATCTTATTTTTTTTAGAAAAATCTCATCTAATGCGTGACTTCTTAATAGTGGTTGCACACTTCACTTGTGCAACAATGCTGAGATGTTAAACTACATGGATGATGCTTACAAATCCAAAGTTAAGATAGGAAATGGAGAATTTTTGGAAGTCAAAGGTAGAGGTGCAATGTCCGTCTCAACAAGTTCATGTATCAAAATTATTCCTGATGTTTTGTATATACCTAACATCAGCCAAAACTTGTTAAGTGTTGGACAGATGCTTGAACAGAACTATTCAGTTTATTTTAAAGATGGAAAATGCACTATTTTTGACCCCATTGGAGTAGAGTTATTTAGGGTCAAGATGAATAAAAGAATCTTTATTGTTGATTGGGAGAAAGTAAATGAGCAAGCCTATGTGAGCACTTCGCTAACAGTTGCACACTTGTGGCACAAACGTCTTGGTCATTTCAACCAAAGAAGCATTGCTGAGATGAACAAGAAGGAGCTGGTGCAAAATATGCCTGCAATCTCTTGTAATAATCAAGTTTGTGAAACCTGTCAATAAGGTAAGCAAACAAAACTGCCATTTCAAGCAAATCAATAGAGATTAACCCAAAAATTCAGCTTATCCACACTGATTTGTGTGGCTCAATGACGATGGAATCCATGAGTGGTAACAAATATTTTATCCTCTTTATTGATGACTGCACCGGAATGTGTTGGGTTTATTTCATGGAACACAAGAGCAAAGTCTTTAATATTTTTAAACAATTCAAAGCTTTGGTAGAAAATCAATGTAATATGACAATTAAAGCTTTGAGGTCTGACAATGGAGGAGAATATACTTCTACCGAGTTTGTACATTTTTGTAATATTGCAGGCATTGAACGTCAAGTGACCCTGCCATACACTCCACAGCAAAATGGCGTGTCCGAACGGAAGAATAGGACCGTAATGGAGATGGCAAGGTGTATTTTGATTGAAAAGCAAGTGCCAAATTAGTTTTGGACAGAGGCGGTTCACACGTCCGTGTATTTGCTAAACAGACTACCCACAAAGGCCTTGCAAGACAAAACTTCATTTGAGGTGTGGTATAGCAACAAACCATCAGTTCACCGTCTCAAAATTTTTGGTGTATTTGTTATTATCAAGTGCTGGGACCTAAACGGAGTAAGCTCGATAACAAGGCTGAAAAGGGCATTTTCATGGGCTATGGTTCATCATCCAAAGGCGAAGTTTTTTGTCTGAAAATAGAAAAAATTGTTTTGAGCAGAGAAGTGATATTTGACGAGGCAGCTGTGTGGGATTGGAAAAATCAGAAGTTTCCTATTCTGATCCACTTTTAAAGAAGCAACCTCAACTTGTTGAAGATGAATTGGCGGATGACATATCAGTAAGGGGGACCAGAACCTTAGAAGATATTTATCAGAGGTGCAGCCTGGTTATCTCTGAACCAATAAGCTATATTGATGCACAAAACTCTCAAGCATGGAGGAGAGCAATGCAAGTTGAACTTGATATGATCAACAAGAATGAAACTTGGCAACTTGTTGATAGGCCTAAAGATCGCAAAGTGATAGGAGTAAAATGGGTTTTTAAAAGAAAACTCAATCCTAATGGCTCTATTTCCAAACACAAAGCTAGGCTGGTGGTAAAGGGCTATGCACAACAATATGGCATCGACTATCAAGAAACATTTTCTTCGATGGCCAGGTATGAAACAATCAAGCTTATTCTTGTGCAACATGTAATTCCTGACGGATCCATCAACTTGATGTGAAATCAGCCTTTTTAAATAGTTTGCTTGTTGAAGAAATTTACGTAGAGCAACTTGATGGTTTCTTAATTTTTGGTAAAGAAGATAAAGTCTATCTCCTTAAAAAGGCTTTGTATGGCCTAAACTAAGCCCCGAATGCATGGTATGAAAGGATGGATAGTCATGTCATCCAGCTTGGTTTCAACAGAAGTCAAAGTGAACCTACTTTATATGTGAAAGTCATTGGTGGTGAGTCCTTAGTTGTTTCAATTTATATTAATGATATGCTTGTTACTGGAAGCAAAATTGAATTAATTCAAAAGTTCAAGGTTGAAATGGAGAAAGTTTTTGAAATGACTGATCTTGGAATTATGAAGTATTTCCTTGGCATGGAAATAACGCGTCCAGTGATGGTATTTTTATATGCCAGCAGAAATACATCTCTGATATTTTAAATAGGTTCAAAATTCAAGATTGCAAACCTGTGAGCACTCCAATTTCTACTGGCTTAAAGCTTGGTAAGGTTGAGAATTCCGAAAAAGTTGATGATAACATGTATAGAAGCCTCATTGGGAGCCTGTTGTACCTTATTGCAACTAGGCCGAACATCTTATTTGTAGTAAGTTTACTCTCTATATTCATGCATTCACCTAGAGAAACACACTTCACAGTTGCTAAAAGAGTAATGAGGTATATTAAAGGAACTAGTGCACTTGAGATTTTCTTTCCAACATTTGCAGAAAAGATTATGAAATTGGTTGGTTATTCAGACAGTGATTAGGGTGGCTATATTGATGATTCCAAAAGAACTTCTGGATATTTTTTTTGGCACATGTTATTTCAATTAGAGTTCAAGGCAACAAGAAACAACTACTCAATCAATAGTAGAAGCAGAGTATATTGCTGCTGCCTCTGTTGTGAACTAGGCCATCTGGTTAAGAAAATTGCTGAAGGACTTGGGGGATGAACAAATCGAAACTACCAAGATTATGTGTGGCAACAATTCAACAACTTCAATCTCAAAAAACTAGTGTTTTATGGTTGAACTAAACATATCAAGATCAAGTTTCATTTTATTAAAGAAGTTCAACAATCCAATGAAGTGTTACTTGTTCACTGTTCATCTGAAAACCAACTAGCTGACATTTTCACAAATGCACTGCCAAAAGAAGATTTGAAGACCTAAGACAAAGAATTGGTGTTTTTCACCAAAATGCCAAGGAGGAGAGTTAGTAAATTGTCATTTTGTAGCTCCAACTTATTTTTATTGTTTTACCTTTGTTTACAGTTTATTATTTATCTTGTTTAAACTATAGACTTGGTCAAGTTTAATTGCTAAACTTTCTGGATCATGTAGCTGTTAGTTCCAGATTTTTCTCATTTAGTTTTATCCATTTTTTGAATTTGAAGTGGCTACAAGTTAGGGAAGTTTGTTATCTTTTCCTGTATAAATTCTACAGCTTCTATGAATGAAAACATACTGGAATCTCAATCAGTTGTTTTCTTTTTTTCTATTTTGTTTCAACTCCAAGTCTGTTGTGTTTCAACAACTAAAGGGGGATGAGATCAAGGATGCCAAAGCATTGGCTCTTTCCATTACGCTCTTGTTGATTCAATTGAAAAAGAATCATTAGAGTCCCAACAACTAAAAGAAGGATGGATTATATTCTAAGAAGAGTTCCAATGAACTGCATAAGTGAGACTCATCAAGCTTAATAATTTAAGGAAAAAGTTTAAGAATCTCGAGATGAAGGAAAGTGAGAGTGTGAAAGCTTACTCTTCCAAGTCATGAAAGTAGCAAATTAAATGAAGATTTATGGTTATATTATTAATGAAAGAATAGTTTATAAAGTGTTTATTAGCCTAACTAAAAAATTTGACACAATTGTTTAAATTATTGAAGTATTAAAAGATTCGAGTAAACTTAGGATTACTAAGTTGTGCCGCTCCTTGCTCGCATATGAGGCAAAATTTGGTAAGAAAATGGAAGGCTCAATAGAAGATGTCTTTCAAACAAGGCATCAAGCAAAGTCGTTAAAGCAAAAAGGCAGGAAATGCAAAGGTAAATATGGTGAAAAAGAAAGAAATAATGATGGAGCACATGATGGCTTAATGAGAAATAACTCTGAAAATTGAGAAGTTCCTCCATATGGCATTTTTGGAAAAACCAATCATCTAGAAAATAATTATTGGTACAAAAGCAAGTCACAATGTAGATTTTGCATAAGGTTTAGCCATATTAAGAAATATTATTGAAGTGAAACATGGAAAACATAATCATCAAGGAGAACAAGAAAATTTCATCGAGAGTAACTGTAACATCCCGTTACTGTTAGCAAGGGTATTTTGGTAATTAGGACAGACTGATAGGATTTCACTGCATTCATAGACTGAACATGTTACTGGCCTCTAATTATAGAGGAACAGGTTTATTGCATATGCATTTATCCATAGGTACATGCATT
>JANITW010000005.1:65541484-65551504 GCA_027564335.1 Erythroxylum williamsii | reverse complement strand
TGATTTATGAATTTGCATACTGTATTAAGATATGATTGGGAATTGCGTTTGATTATGCATATGATTGATTGTGACTTGGAAATGAATGATTCTGGTTATGGTTTATGGATTGAGATTTATTGAATGTCTTAGGTATAAAATTGCGTTTGTTATGCTGAATTTTCGGACGGGGTGTCCAATGATACTGGTTATTGTGTGAGAATTATAGAAGTGTAATTTAAACCCTTTGCAGGTTTGGGTTAGTTAAAATGCAACCGTTATGCTGCCGAATTTTCGATTGAATTAGAGATAGAAAAAAATAAAAAAAATTGATTAAAAGATGAATATTGGATTTTGTATGAATGTATAAGAAGAATTCATGATTTGAGTTTTCACATGAGTTAGAATTTCCAAAAGTGGGAAATTAAATGTTTTATTTTGAAAGAGATAGAATAAAAGATGACAGGAATGAAAATGAAAAAAAAATTACACCAGTTTTTATACCGTTTTGAATTAGGTTATAAGTCTAAGGTTCCAACTCTATTTTGGTTTGCTCTCGGATGTTGGTATTCATTTCAGTTAATCGATTCCTTTGATTCGATTCGAATTCGTGTTCACTTTCCGATATGTATTTGCCATTTGATCTATATTCGATTGATTCATTTTCGATTCCAATTGTCGATCAGAAATTCGTATTCGATTCGCAATTCAATTCCGCTTCGATTCGTTTGTATTTTGTTTCTGCATTTTGTTATTCTACTCGCCTTCATATTTATTTTATCCGATTTGAATTCGCTTTGGTTTCGGCCATTTTCGTTTCGTTTCCGGTTGGGATCTGATTCCGAGATCGGGTCCCAACATTTATGGTATCAGAGTCCAGTAATAGGATCTTACTTGGGTGTATGTGTATGAGTGATTGATATGAGCGATTGACAAAAGTTTGAAAAGGAACAAGATTGAATTTGTGAGAATGTGACAAAGATAAAGTTCATATCAAAGTGATTGTTTGATGAGGTTGATAAGAATTTTGAGTGATTTTAGGAAAGTGTTCGTGAAATTGAGATTTGAAATTCATGATGAATTATGATGATTGGATTTGGTAGATGCATTTGTGAGATGAAAACAAAGAAAAGTTGAAAGACGAGCCTGATGATGGTAAGATAGGTATGAAAGTTCAAAAAGACCGATTCTGAACGATTGTGGTACATGTTAGGGTTCATTAAGAAATGGAAAGTTGATTGTGAAATTATATTAAGAAATATTGATTTATGGTTATAGTGACTTTGATACGATATTGGAGGTATTTTGATGCAAAAGTGAATGAGTATGAATAAGTTGAGAACATGTGTGATGAGACATTAGTTAAGAGAATGTTTGATTATGTTCATTTAGAAAGACATTTTGAAAGAATAAGTTACTTGATGATGTCTTAGTAGGAATTTCGGGGACAAAATTCTTTTAAGAGGGGAAGAAATATTGGACCCCAATTTTTAAGTGGAATTTAAAAATAGTGAGTAAAAAAAATGAGTGTTATTATGTATATGTTTAGGTATAAATGTATTTATACTTAAAGGAAAATGATGAGGAAAGAATTGATGGATTTTGATAATTTTGAGATTTGAATAGATTTGTATGACAGTTAACCAAACCCATGTTTCTCCACACAGAATTTTCCTATTTATTAACTACAGGAAATGCTAGTCAAGAAAAAAGCTACCAAAGATGAGCACCATTTCCTAACTTCATGATGGAGCACCTTTAGGAGGATGAAAGGGTTCCTTACTAACTGTGTCCACAAATCTTAACTTCCTCAATGTTCCAAAGTCACCAGTAATAAAGCTCCAAATGGTTCTCCCTTACACTAGTTCCTTTAGAGAGTCAGAACTCCTCAAGGATGGGAACTCTGTAGTGTCTTGCAGAGAAGGGAATGAGGTTGGCTTGCATTTGTATTATTTTTTGAGGTAATTTTAGGTATCGAGTGGTAGATGATACCATTTTCAAGTTATAGCACGCTGTTTGAAAGGGCTGATAGGGGTGGGGATAGGTAGGATGTTATTAATTTATTAAACATCATAGCCACTAGACTTGATTTGATGTACATGATAAGTCTACTTTCAAGGTTTATGAATGAACCAATGAAATTTATGTAGGGACAACTAAGAGAGTCCTAAGATACCTATGGGAAACTTCAAATTATAAAGTAGTTCTCTAACCATGTTTAATCCTAAAACTAGTCAGTTATTTTGATAGTGACTGGGAATTTCTATTGATGATATAAAAAGTACCTCTGGCCACACTTTTGCACTTGGTTTTAGAGTATTCTCGTGGATCTTTAAGAAACAAGAAGTTGTTGCTTAATCAACTACTGAAGTTGAATATGTTGCAGCTTTTACAACAATTAATTAAGCCATATGACTAAGAAAAATACTTGATATAGAGTACAACTCTGAAGTTCTAATAGACAACAAGTTAACTATCATAATAGTGAAAAATCCAGTTTGTCACAGTAAAATAAAACACATGAAGATTATGTTTCTTCCAATAAGAGACGCCAAACAAGAGAAGGAAGTTAAGTTGGTTAAGTGTCCCATGAAATTTTAATTAGATGACATATTTACGAAGGCTTTTTCAACAGCAACGTGCGAGTTCGTGAGGATGAAGCTTAGTTTGTCTAGCAGAAGTCCCAAGGATGAGTGTTAAAAGATGAGATATTTTGCTAAATTAAAGTCTAGCCAAACTAACTCCAAAAATAAATTTAATACCTTAAAAATACTATAAGTTATAGGTTTTAGTTTTAACTTTGAATTTGAAGAGGAGTTTCATTCAGTTTATGACATTCCTTCAGTATAAAAGGCTATCCCTTCTATGATAAATGTTAACTAAAATGATTATATTTCAATATACGTAAATCTCTTCTCTCTTCTACTATTTTGCACTACTTCTTACCATCCTAAACTAAACACAACCTCAAATTTCCAGCAAGAATTATGGTGATTTGGTTTAGATGAACATGTTATCATCATAATAGTGGAGAACCAAAACAAGAGTAAATAGTTCTATATCGGGAGTGATGATACCGAATTCTTGTTTGTAAATTTCAATGCATATAATCACCTTCCTTAGTCCCCATAAAATGGTATTCATATAAGAAAGATGGAAGGAAAATGAAACACAATACAAAACCTAAAAGACTTTGTCTCATTTTTTTCAATCCAATAACCCAAAAAAGAGAAAAAGAAGGCTTTTAATATAGCTTAATAAGTAATATGTAGTAAAGGAGACCAAAACCAGGCACTTGTATACTTTTGTACAAAAATAAAAGTATTCTTTTCACTGATTCCTGGTCTCAGTTGCCAAGATTCTTCTCTCCAGCTACATCACAAAAAAATCATGGAAAAAATAAGATATTATTTATTACCCGAATGTATATAAATTGTATACTTCCGAAAACAGCAAGAGATCTAACATTAGAATTTTAAATTTTACTAACATTAGAACTCTGTTGCTAAAAGTTAACAATTCATGCTTCTTAGAATTGTTTTGTGTGGGTCTTGATCCGTAGAAGACGTATGACACAATAATGCTAAAATCTTGTACTAATTTAAAAAATATTATGCATTTTTCTCCTTAATTACCTGAATTATGGTATCAAATTTGTTTCGCAGAAGACAATATTCACGTGTGATTACATTCAAGGCTTGCAGACACCTTCACATCACATCGACAAAAATATTAGATTAACAATAATAAAGGAAAAAAATAAATGAAAAAGAATAAAAATTTAAAATTTTATATAAAAATTCCATTAAATTTAAAATTGCTCAAACTTAACTTGCCTTTTTCATTTACTAAAATTTAAAATATTTTCTAATTTTATTTAATGAATTAATTTTTCTTAATTCTTTTCATAAATAAGGAATACATGGAAACATGTAAAAATTTTGAATAAACGAATAGTTTTTATTACTGAATCTACTATTGACAGTTTGGAAAAAGTTTTAACATTTTATATCCAATACTTACATTGGTATCAATTTGAACAAAACCCTAATATTGAATTAGTAATGAAAAATTAATTCATAACAGTATGTTTCGAAATATTCACCCTAAAGTATATTGCTACAGCTTAAATAAAGCCATTTCTGGAAATGATAGCAATCTATAACTATAAAGGCCGGTTGACGCTTAAAGCTTCTTCGAACAAAATATCGAGTAAAATAGTATATCGATGTACTTAGATACTAAAATAAATGATTGGTTGAAGTTAAAGAGGAAGTGTCTTCATACCCATTTTTGTTTCTGTCATCTGAGGCCTGAAGAAGATCAGTACAAGCAAGTTTTAAGCGCTTTGCTCCAATGCTGGGAGTTAAAAGAAAACAAGAGTAGTGTTTCTTAACTGATAATAATGACTATCGAAAATGATGTGAAACTTCAAATGCACGCCGAGATTACTTCTACTTAAGATGACTAATCAAATAGTATAATATAATTTTACATATTTGAATTGAATTTGAGGCCTCTCGTGTCTTTTTTATAGCTTGACCTACCATGTACAAGTACTATAAATCGGTATCTATCGAAAACCTTTTTCCTATTGCATTACAGCCTCACTAATAATATGTAGTAGAAAGCTTACAAATAAGCTCTAAATCTTATTGTATCGTTATCATAACCTAAATAATACATGATAAATGATTGGTTGCTGCTCAACATTTGTGCAAAAATTGCATACCTGGAACTACTTCCTTTTAGCTGATGAACAAAAGAGTCCAACTTGGCAAAATCCAGAGTCTGATGGCTCCTGAATTAGGAAGAGAAAGAATTAGAAGAACCACAAACATTGAACATACTTTTAACAAAAAGATTAACTCCATAATCAGATTGAGTTACATGTATTTGTTCAACTCTATTACGATCCTTTCGGCATCATTGCAGAAAGAGGTAATAACTTCTGTGATAAAGCATGGATTGCTTTCATCTTGCAAAGCTTGAACTTGAGCAAATTGACTATCCAACATTCCCTATAAACACATCGAATCAATAGTAAACTTTATGGCATAGACAGCAAATTCTACGGGGGAGGATACAGTTAATGGAAAAATAAAGACATGACAAACCAAGTTCACAATTCGTGCCTTCATATTTGTAAGCACCAAAAAGGGATGTTTCAGATATGTGTACCTCTTCAAGCATGGACTGTACGAAGTTGTTAAGCTGTGCTTTCAGAGCTGCTAATGCCATTTTTAGTTTCACCCAGAGAGCTACAGGGAAGGAAGAGAGTAGAAGTTCCTTTATGGTAAAGAACGCAAGGTCAGGATATGCTTATATACTGAATGTCGAGGGAAGCTTTCTTATACAGTCAGGCAAATTCATTATTAGCATTTGAAATGGTTTTCGAACGGAAAGTGAGTTCGTTGGAATTTTCAGAAATGAGTAATACTGCAACTGGATGTAAAATTTTAACTTGTAAACAACAATCGTAATGGTTACAGACTAGCATAGTAATTGTAAATAGGAGCTTATAGGTTTTCTCAAAACATATTATAGACTTAAATTTTGATTCCACAGGCTTCAAAATCATTTGCAAATTATGATACAAATCTATTAGAGATAAGCTCAAAATCCAAAAAATTGACCAGAATATTGAACTGAGACAGAGAGCGATGTTAAAACAAATTCAAAACTGCTGCTTTTAGTCACAAACCAAAGCATGTGAGGGAAGACCAGTTGTCCATGAGAAAGTGGAAAGTAGTCATAATTCCGTCTCCCATGCTACAACCGACCAGGTTAGAAATTGGGACAACTGTGCATCCTGAACATTACAACAACGTTGATTTTCTGTTTCCTTCCTACCCACAAATCAATTCCAACTGCTGCACTTCCGGGAGACCTGCTCGAGCCTCATCAACTGCGTGTGTAGCCATTTGTCAGGAAACTGGGTCCTTAGGATTCATCAGTTGTTTTTATGCCTACTGCAATGTCTCTGTATGACCACTTGCTCGGCCAAGGATTAGAGTTCACCCTTTTTGACCTATCCACATTCTAACTATATGGTTTACCAAGATAAGATATCTGAATCATCAGAAGTATAACTTCGGTGAAATCAGAAGCAGATAGGCCATGTTCCCCATAACTGAAACCTATAGATACTCATTACATTAAGACTAATTCTTTAGATATGCCACTTTTAAGAGGACCGAGACATGCAAACAAACAGGGGATTTTAATAAAGATAGAAAAAGTTATTGACTTAAGGGGACCAATTTTATAGACTTTGTTTGTTTATTAAAAATAGAAACTACTTTTTGTTTGTCTATACAAAATAAAAACAACTTATCATTAAACTAACTCATGGGTGAAAAGTATACTTCCTACTCAATGATTACTTAAGTACACAATATGAAAGTGAAATTCACCTCTAAACACACGGATTTAGGTTTTATGCCTTACCACGTGATGAAGTAAAAAGTAGTAACCCCAACTTAATGTCTAATTCAACAAATTTCTTATTTTGATGAATCTTTTTATGAGGAGAGAATCTGCAGTTATATTGAATAAATATTTAAATATAGATAATAATTTACAAATTATGTATTGTTTAATAATTTAAAATTAAAATTAATTAGAGACAGAAACCTCAAAAATCTCTAGAGAAGTTTGCACAACTTTCACCTCATTCTTACATCTAAATATTATGTTAAACTAAGAAAGGTTATTATTCATGTCTTGATGATAATAAAATATAAATATTATTTATGAGTTTGTCTTTTATGAAAGAAATATGAAAGCAATAATAGTCGTGTATAAATCAAGACACATCTCCTAAAAATATTAGAGAAAAGTAAGAATTAAAGTCATTCAAATGAAGAACAAAATTAAGACCATGGTAGAACATTGCATAATAAAATTGTAAATAAATATATTATATTTATTGTACTTCCTATTTAGCCACTTTGATACTTTAGAGGATCGTCATACATAAAGACATTATCATTTTAACTAATAAAATGAATATTTTTCAATCATCAAGAGGAATTAAGGTTTTGATATTAAAGAAAACCCTCTTGGTTCTTGAAACATTCTTTAGAGAATATTAGAAGAAGTGTTTAAGTTAATTTTGCATTAAAAAAATTTGAGTTTCAGCATTTGAAGAAGTTGAAACCAATTAATTTTGGGTTTATTACTCGACCTATCTAGGTTAGTGAACAGGATATTGAAAGAAAAATAAGTTATTGCAAAATATAGTTATTGAAAAAAATGGATATCACAAAATTTGGTTAAAACAATAATAAATTAATGTAATCTCCTAAAATATTTTTGAGCGGAAGATGTACCATTCTCATGCAATATATCCAATAGAATCTATATAAGGCCAACTATGGATAGAATTCTTTTTGAGTTTTGGCGTGAAAACAAGCCAAAGATTAGTTATTTTAAAGTGATTGGCTATAAATATTATATTTTGAACAATAAGGATAACTTGGGTAAGTTTGATTCCAAAGTAGATGAAGGAATTTTTCTTTTTTTTTGGTAAATTATAAGATTTTATACAAATTAGAAATGTTATGTATACCACTGAAGACCACTTGAGTAGTAATCTCTTACCTACCAAAAGCAAACTTAAGGTAAATACATGAAGAAGCTACATCACTTCCTTACAACAAACACAAACAACCGAGACAACAACAACTTTCCTACCAAAGAAAAGCTTATGGAGCTAGCTCATCTAACCAATAACACAAGTTAACCAACAAACAATTTACAGCACTATTAATCAACCATCAATTAATTACAATCCAAATCAACCTACAGCTCAACATAAGATGGAGAGTGGGATGATGTTTCCACTCACATACTTCCATTGATATACCATTAATAAGTCTATTGGATTCCAACCATAAGAGATGGTTCTCCAACTGTTAAAGTTTGTGAACTTCTTCCTAGATATCATGTTGGACCCCAAACTTTTCTTGGAAGTTAGAACTATTAAATGAGAAATTATTGGTGATTATTCATGTGTAAATAAAAGAAGAATTCTAGGTAAGAAATGGTTTAGGTACAAGATAGGTTATATGTGAAATGTTGGAAGTTAAAAGCTAGAAAATGTAGTTGAAACATGTTCATTGAGTATGCTTCGGTGTTTTAGCCATATTTTTTTTCTGGCTTTCCAAATGATATGATTTTTGATTTGGAGTAAACTAGGATATAAGGATACAAATTTTCTGATGAAATTGAGTTTTAATTCAGTCTCCAAGAATATTAATTTTTGGATGGAAGTCAAGCATAGAATATTGTTACAGTATAAGAACAGTTCAGAAATGTTTCGGGTATAACTTTCAGATTACCAAACTAAATTGAATGCTTTTGGTATCATTAGGAAAGTAAAACAATGAGGAACATTTTTCTAGAATGAAGTGTTATCAAATTCCTTCAATTTTCTCATGATCATTAGTTAAGGAATTAGAAGTATAAGATGTTAGTTATAAAGATAAAAAAAGGTAAATATGGAATGAGTAGTTAAATGAGGAGCAAAATGGGAAAGACAACTAAAATGTTGTCTTAAAATTTAAAAAAGAAGAGAGAATGCCGTGAGTGTGAGAAGAGAAGAGAAAAGAAATCATGAGAGAAAGAAAAGAAGAGAAGAAAAATCGAAGAAGCAAGGGAAGAAGGAGGAAAAATCATGGGAAAAAGAAGAAATCAAGCTTTTTAAGGTAAGTAATCATCTTTTCTTCTTACTTTATTAAAGAAGTGGATTGTGTTGAGAATGAAGGAGTAGAGAGAGAAAGGAGTTTTGTGTTGGAAGATGATTTAAGAGAACCCATTGATTTTTTTGGGTTTCTAAAGTAGGTATTGGGTTTTCTAACCTAGATGGATTATGAGTAGGCTAGATTTGAGTTTGATTTGTGTTAATTTTATTTTTTATGATTTTGAAGTTTTAAGGATTTTATTGAATTGGAATTGATTGGAAGATTGGTTTGTTTTAGAAAATCAAGAGAAACCCTATCCAAGAGCAAGAGAAAGAGAACATTTGAGTTTGGATTTTCAAGCGAAAATGAGGTGAGTTTTATGTTTATAATTGAATAATGAGCCAATAAAGTTTTTACAAATCAAGAGAATAAAAATGATTTCAATTACTTTATAAATGTGCATATATTGCTTTTAAATCATCATCATTATTATCATCACCCAGTTCGAAATCCCGCAATTAAGTAGGGTCTGGGGAGGTCCGATAGTACGCAGCCTTACCTCTATATAATAGAGAGGCTATTTCAGGTAGACCCACATGCAAATGAGACAATATAATAATGATACAAGTAATAAAAACAATTCAAAACACATAAAAATAAATGAAAATACAAGTAATGAGAAAAAAGTATTAAAAAAAAAGACCCAAATATCAAGATATAGCTAAAATAAATACAAATAATACTAATCACAAATAATAATAATAATAATAAGGAAAAAAACTCAAAGGTGCTAATAATACAAATAAAACTAGTTCGCAGTGAAAAAAGTAAAGAAAAAGGTGAAGGCCGAAAAATATGCTGAGACACCCACGTATTGGGAAGAGAACTCCTCCACGGCAGAAAGTATGAGAGGTACGAAGAAGGATAAGAGTAAAAAAAAAAAAACTAAGAGAGAGAAGTCTAGGGTTAATAGACTCAGCAGTTTTTAAAGCAGACTATCAGACGGTTCTCTGAGAAAAACAAATTGACGCAGAATAGTCAATCGGCGCTCTACCATAGCAGATTGTCAGTCGGCTCAAGGAGGGAGGAAAGTAGGGATGGCAATGGGTTTTCAACCCGATCCATATCCGTACTACCTGACCCTAAAAAATAGATATGGATGCTAAAAAATGGATTTTAAATGGATGTTAAAAAATGGATATGAATATGGATTTGGATATGGGTCTAGTAAAAACCCGAACTGATGGATACCCATACCCGATCCGTTTTCAAATAGTAATATTTTTTTTCAAATAGCAATATTAATTGGTACATATATAATTGTTTGCATCTTACCATCGTTATTAAAAGAAAC